>CM051004.1:28824060-29039060 GCA_027704905.1 Muraenolepis orangiensis | reverse complement strand
CAGGTTTCATCAAGGGCACCAGTATTATGTTTGTGTATATGTATGTAATTCCCACTAAGATGCTGTGACATGCTGGGAGGTTGAGGTGAGGTAAACAGTGCACTCCTTAGAGGTGGCGTGTGCATATTTCTCCAAGTTACGGTAACAGAAGTACTTCCTGAATAGGCCTATAGAAACGTCCTATGGAGAAGTGGGTGTTTGTGGTTTTACTTATAAGTAGGCCTACTTACTTATTATGTTATGGCTAGATCCCCTTGAGTCATGCCATAATTTATTTTATTCGGCATTCAATCACAAAGCCGGTAGGCAACAGTAGACCTACTGTTGCTTCTTTAATTGATGTATTAAGTCTATGTACTTACTCGTAGGCCTCTACGAGTTACGAACAGAAAGGGACATCGTTGTGAAGTAAGTGGGTGTGATACAACAGAACAAAAAAAGACTCAACACCACCAAGCTGCTGGACTTGTTAATAGATTCAAATCTCAATCGCCTGGAAAGTTTTACAGGCTGGCGTGTTGCCACCATTCATGTGGGTGGCCACACACTGCATGCTTGCAACTACGCCTAATAACCGATCAAAAAGGATGTATGTGCGTCGCCGATTGGTCGCTGCTGCATGTTAAGACACAACACCCAGGGATCGTCGCAGTGCCTCTCGCCAGGGATAGGCTTTAATGTAGCACCCAACCAGTCCGATGTCATTCCTGCATCAGGCAGAGCACACAACGCCCTGCAGCACAACGGCCTGCAGACTACTCTTACACTAGTCGATGGGAAATGCTTGACGTTAATCAACCTGGCGTTTAGCCAATCAGCGGACGGGTGGGCTCTTTGCTTTTTGTGCGCTATTTTAATGCATTCGTCCCACTAGCCGACTATGCTTCGGCCTAACGTATAGGCTTCAACGCGGGAAGCATTCAACCGTGGTGATGTTTGAATTGCTTGTTTTCTGTATGTAGGCCTACGAATAGGCTGGGTGGGTTTAGTCACACAATGTAGGCCAGGTTGTGTTTGACAGCTAAGCAAACCGTACGCCATGTCACGCTTTGAGGCTGCATGCAAAAATGATCTCCAAATTGCTTGTACTTAGACCTACTTACATTAGTACACTAATTACCCTAAAAAGTACCACTTATCAAGGCAAATCATGTGTATAGACTGCCGTTCCGGGGGGTTCATTTAGACTACTGACTGAGTAGCCCTGTGGATTCTACTCAAATACTTAGGTAGGGTAATTAAAACGCTCTCCGGTTGTGACTACCGGTTTTTCTTGAAGACGTGCCCCAGGCATATCAGAGCGAGAGAGAAAAAAACGCAACAGGTTAGAAGAGTAGTTGTGGCAGTTACAGGGAGTCGTATAGGGAGAGCCTTCAGTTGGATGTGGTTCTCCAGCTGGTGATTTATCCGTCTGAGCAACTAACTGTAACCGCACGATTGAAACATGGATAGAAGAGAGAAAATTAGTTTTTTTAACCATCTCTTTTTCTGTTTACACATTTCCACCTTACCAGGTAGAGGAAGGGAGGGAGAGAAAGAGCGAGAGAAAACAAAGAGAGAGAGAGAGAGAGCCGTATTGATGGGCGTGTGTCTTGCCGTGTCTCAACACGGTGTGTTACTGTAGAACCTACGACACTCACCTTTTTGGACTACATTAGAGACGGAACTCCATTATGTCCTAATGTAAGTGACTAGCCACCTCTGAAACACAGTCGAAACAAAGGCATTTGGCAGCGTTCACAACACCAGGTGAGTAAACAAAATGCAAACGTTTTTTTTTTGTTTGTTTAACCTGTTGGAGCTTGTTAACTATAGGCACTCACCTGTGCATGAACAAATGCTGACAACTCCAAGTTGTGTCGTCACTCACAGGTTGTACCTATTTCTGTTTTGTAGCCTATGGCTTTTGCTTTACCCCCTTGCACCTGTTCATCTAACATATGTACGTATGTTGCAACATGCGAGGAAAAAGGCCATGAAGAAATTAGCTACATTGTCATTTAAAATCTACTACAAATCCTTATTTCTGTTTAACAATGGCCATTTCTCTACTTCTACTTCAATAGGATCTGGACCAGAATTCATGCCATTCATGCCCGTCCGCACCATGCTTACAGTGGACCTGCACCGTACCCCGTTTGCTTCTGAATTCAGACCTCACTGTTGCCCGTACGGCTGGAAACTTTGCCTGCAAATTTCAGTGTTCATGGATTTCAGTCATTGTTTCTGGTAGTGTGTGCAACATCTCATGCTCCCATGGACCCCACACGTAAGGTGTCAATTGGACGGTAGATTCATTTCTAGTAGGCCGTCATTCAACTTAAAAGTAGTGCGCTATCGTTGTTTGTGATACCTATAACCACACTTATTACATCTTGTATGGTACAACTTCACTGTACTTCACTTTCAGATTTACATTTAGTGTGTGTGTTATGCCAAAATGTATGAATAACTCCCACACCCACTTTCGATGTGGCTCATTTTGTCTGTTCAGTCTGTCCTTCTCAACACGTTCTTGCTACCGACACAAGGGGATTGTAATGGCCACAGCCTTCACACAGAGGCTGTTTGAAGGGTCACTTGTTTCACCTGTGTAGTCTACGTGTGAGAGGAGCCACCGAGGTATTGACAGTGGCGCCCGCGGTGGTGTCATATGCAGAGAAGCCAGCACTATGTCAGGTATGCTGGTTAACCAGCTGAACACTCTCCTCCTCCTCCTCCTCCTCCCAAGCCGCTCCTTCCTTCTGCTGGGAGGTAGGCCTCTAATCAAGGGTGTAACCTACAGTTTACATGAGTCCATCATACCAATGGGTTATTGCATAAATAAACATGTCATATATATACATATATACACACAGATAGTTGATGTTGGTTTGTCTTGGATAGTCTTTTAATGTTGTTGGATGGGGAAAGGTAGGATAAAAGGTCTCAGAAGGGCCGGGCAGACAGATAGATGAGCAACGCCTGGCCGAGACACAGGATAACAGCACAGAAGGATATCCTGAATCTAATGCAATATTTATAGCAGGTCAGCGAGACACAACACCTCATTGGGACTCGACGTCACTCCGGACGGGGGGACGGGGGAGGGCAGGGAAAGAGGAAGTTAAAAGGACGTTGTTGAGGATGTAGGCCTTATTGTCAAGAAAACGTTGCGTTGTTCCACTTTGGTATATGCAAACAGCTGGAGGCCTGCTTAAACAGGTTGGCCTTACTAGTTTGTGTTCCTCACTGCCATCTTTTGTTCAGTGGTGGAGATTGTTGAGCGATAATAAGACAAGACACCAATATGAATTTGTGCTTTTATGATTTAAAAGAACAAGCTCATAAGATATGTGTGGTAAAGCATAACTTTAGGATTTGGACACTTACTTGATTATATTTTAAATGGAGATTAAATATTTTATAAATTAGAAAAACATTTTAATTAAGGTTTCTGTGCTTGTTCTTTCCAGATTTCCATAAATTGTTCAACTCCTACATTCCTATACAAAACAAGCTAAGCTAATGTTACCAACAGAGTTTGTAGAGTGTAATATGTGTATGATACCTCCATCATACAACACAATGGTTGTTACCTTTATGTCAATAAACTGGCAACATGTATCATGCAAATAAAACCCGTGTGTGTGTGTGTGTGCTCCATGTGAATGGGACTATACTGCACATAGGCCTTACAAGTAAGATGCAGGTCTGCCGTTGAAAGCAAGGCCAGTTTATGGCCCTGGGGGTAAAGCGTAAACTAGCTCAACTAGTACACTCAGTTTCGTCATGATTAACCGTGGCTATGCGTCAACAGGAGTGGCAAGTAGTCGAGGGAATCTACTGCGATAAACAACTCCGCGTTGTCATTTTGCATTGTTAAATACATATATACACATTATATATATATATATATATATATATATATATATATATACACATATATATATATATATATATATATATATACACATATATATACACATACATACATATATATACACATACATATATATATACATACATATATACATACATATATATATATATACACATACATACAGATATACATATATATATACACATACATATATACACACACACACACACATAACCATGCACTTTACTGCAACATATGCACTCTGGTTAGATGCCAAATACTTTTCGCTCTACTGCTGTACACGGACAATACATTTTAATCTAATCTAATTATTAAGCGTTTGTTCGTTTGGCTTTGAGGTGCTCAGAGACACACGGTGTCCCACTGTTCTAAAGGTAGGGTCCGGTCACACTATTTCCATTTAACAAAAATGCATAATGCTTGGCTGATGAAATCATTTCGAGAAGTCTGGTAAAATGATTTATTTAATTCAATGATTTACTTAATTAACAAAACAAAAATCCAGTTACATTAAGTGCCAATACAACGCATGTTGATGTCATCATAGGTCAATTGCATATATACCCTAGATGCAAAGGAAGAAAAATAGAACCTGATACTGCCATTTTGGTTTGGATTGCACTCAAAGCCAAAATTGCGATCAATGCAATAATCGCCATTGTACAATCATTACTCATCTCGATGGAAAAGGTTTTGCAATGTCGCTCCTACCAACGCGTCCACAAGGTGGCGCCATTACAAAAGAACTAGAGCGTCAACCGTCTTCCACGTCATTTTTACAGCCAATCAAGAGCTCAGATTTACACTTCTTGTGTTCAACAGAAAATTCATAAGACGTACAATGACACAGCTTCCCTTCCGTCAGCAGTTTGAACTATATGGATATCGACAACCCCATATGCTTCTTGCTTGGTCTTCATAAATGCAAATATACACTTGAATCAAAACTATAAAAAAATATAAATCAACCTCTGAGCCAGAAGCGTTACCGAATGTGTCTCTTGAAAAACAAAATATTATAAGAGTTGCTATTGGGGGTCCTAATTATTTGACTTGGCTCATAAATGTGTTCCCCATTGACACTGCGTCTTTATTCAATATGAACTTAATACAAAAATAACTGGCCATGGAGTACTGAAAATACCTAGGAAAATATGTCCCTTTTGATGTAACCGTGTGTGTGTGTGTGTGGTGTGTGTGTGTGTGTGTGTGTGGTGTGTGTGTGTGTGTGTGTGTGTGGTGGTGTGTGTGTGTGTGTGTGTGTGTGTGTGTGTGTGTGTGGTGTCCTCCAATCACCTATGCTCTGGAAATGTTTGCTTTTACTGCAGACAGGAAGTCTTGCTAGTTTTCGAGCAGAGCCCGACACAGTATAACAGAATGGGGGTGGAACGTCAAAAAGAGGAAGGGCATTGGCCCCAGAACACAATGGAGACCCAAGTCATTTAAGATCAACAAAATAGCCAAATAAAGCAATTAATTGAAAAAATATATTAATATCATGAGGACAAAGGAACGTAGACAGAATCCCGCTCTCTCCACGAAAAATAACAAACAAAGAACAAAGCGCAAAATGTTATGTACACTTAAATAAACTAACAGAAACACAACTAAGAATTCATTCCGTTTCACAAAATGAGAACAACAATGTTTGACACGGACACACACTATGTACATGCACTTCATTATGCTGCTGCTGCTGCTGCTCTTCTCAGGCTTGGAAGACGGTAGCTGACTGGCTTACATTTGGAGAACACCTTCTCAATATCAAATACTGGATTTAGAAAAAAGGGCACTGGGGGTGGGAGCAATATATAATATATTGTATACTGTATTGTTAAATGACTTAGAGCGCGCGCACACGCACACACACACACACACACACACACGAGCCATTTGCAGACAGTAGTGAGAAAGCCAGATCAGAGAGAGAGAGCAGAAAGCATGCACATGTTAACACAAGAGCCACACTCAGGAAGCCCTCCATCCACTCCACCAGTAGTACCCGTTCCCAGAGAGTTAGAGGACAGTAACACAACCACCACTGTAAAAGCTACAAGTCCACAGACCCCCACCGAGGCTCCAATGTGTCCACAGACCACCACCGAGGCTCCAATGTGTCCACAGACCACCACCGAGGCTCCAATGTGTCCACAGACCACCACCGAGGCTCCAATGTGTCCACAGACCACCACCGAGGCTCCAATGTGTCCACAGACCACCACCGAGGCTCCAATGTGTCCGGACTGAGGAGTGGCCAAAAGCCCAAGACCCAGCATTTTGATTTGTTTTGTACTTCAAAACTATAAAGATTATAGGTTTCCCTCAAAAGGAAAAAAAAACAAACATGAGTCATATGCAGTATGAGACTTGTTGAATAGCCTGGTCACACAGCATGATGATGACGACAACAGGACAGAGTTTCAGGGCCAGCATTAGGAAGCAGTGTCCATCTTGGACTAAAGACACTGCGACAGCCATGATGGAGCAGATACAGGAACAACCCACAATTAACCCAAGGAGTCCAGAGCAGCGCAGCTCTGTCCATCGGAGGCCAACAAAGCCTTTGAGATGCATGCGGTATGACAAACGGGGACGGAACAGCGACGCATGACAGCTTCCCTTTAACTGAGAAGGATGAGACTTCATGTCACATGGGCCCGCTGCTTTGGCTTTAGCTAGCCACTGGGTTAAAAGTTAAAAGGAATTAATATAAATAAAATGAAAATAAAATAAGACAAATCATTCATTTTTAAACCGGAAAATAAAATAAAATACCAGCGACGCTCCCAAAACACTTGGTTTCCTCTGAACTCTGGACAAAACTTTGGGGAGATAAAAAAAAAAATAATTATTTCATTTTGGCAACTCAATGATTGTCCCAAACCACTCAGTCAATCAGAGCACAGGTCCTTGAATTCAAACAAATAAAATGATATTAACAAAATGAGAACATGAGGAAAATGGTATAAAATAAGAAAAGGATGGCCAGTACAGGGAACTTGAGTCACTGTTTGTAACCTGGAGGGGAGAGACAACAAGATCAATTAGCAGACGACACACAGAGAACCAAACCATCCATCGTCTCAAGGTTTGCCTGCCGTGACCCTGGGTCCTAACACACACACACACACACACACACACACACACACACACACACACACACACACACACACACACACACACACACACACACACACACACACACACACACACACACACACACACACACACACACACACACACACACACACACACACACACACACACACACACACACACACACACACTTTAAAAACCACTGAAACCGTAATGTCTACACAGAAAGAGCGTTACATGTATTATATTGTATTATATTATTATGTATTCATAAGTCACCTTTGTATGCAGCCTCTGGCCTCGTAGGCCCCCGAGGGCTGAAGGAATTGTCCGAGTACCCGTAGGGGGGCCCCGGGTTCACGTTCTCATAGTTTGGTGTGCGGGGCTGAGGGGGTCTGAGAGAGAGAGAAAACGAGAGGGTGAGAGTGAGCCAGAGTGGGAGAGTGAGAAAAACAAAGGATGAGAGATAAATCACAAAAAGGAGGAGAGGAGGAGAAGAAATGACTATGCCATGTTTTGGGATTTCACTGGGTCCTGTATAATGGTCTGATGGAGGACTCTGCTGTACAGAGGACACGGGGGGTACCTGGTGGGCTTGTTCTGGTTCCTCTGCCTCTGGTGCTCATAGTCTTCACGAGACCTGGGCCCTCCGTGGTCTTCTCGAGACCTGGGCCCCCCGTGGTCTTCTCGAGACCTGGGCCCCCCGTGGTCTTCTCGAGACCTGGGCCCCCCGTGGTCTTCTCGAGACCTGGGCCCCCCGTGGTCCTCTCGAGACCCCTGGGCTCCCCGGGGTCGGACCACGTCCTCCGCGTGAGGCTGGGGAAACCACAGTGGAAAACGTGAGTGGAAACTGTGGGTCTCGTAGCAACACCAGACCCCAATTATTTCAAATACGCCAAAAAATAGAAAGCCACAAGCCAAAATAAAGATGAGGAGGAAAAGGAAGGAGGAGGAAAGGGGGGGCGGCTGTCTCACCCTGTGAGACGCCTCTTGTCTCTTCCTCTCCAACGCCATTCTCTCCAACGCCAGCCTCTCCCGCTCCTTCTCCTTCTCTCGCTCCCTCTCCTTCTCCCGCTCCCTCTCCTTAATCTTCTTATACTCCTTTTTCTCCTGCTCCACCAGCAGCCTAGCGACCTCCTGACACGACAAATCCACACACACACACAAGAAAAAAACAACATTGCGACAATCACACAGTTTTGATGTTTCAGTGGATATGCATCTGCACTAGGGATCAAAATGTTTGGCAGAAATTTTAATAATACATGCACAGACTTGACTTATTTCCACTTCCACAGCCATTAGACCTAATGGCTGTGGAAGTGGAAATAAGTCAAGTCATATTGTAATTGGCAGAGTGAGTGAGGACAGGGCATGAAAAATACAGGCGTGGGAGGGTTAAACAGTGCGGGCCAAGAGCAAGAGAAGTTTCCAGAACACATGTCAGCTCACCTCATCCTGGGCTACTTGGGCAGCATGCTTGTCTTTTTTGCTCGCCTGAAGGAAAGCAAAAGAAAAAAAAGGATGAAATAAAACAATGAAGAAAAACACACCGAAAGTAGAACACACCGTACTGACGTATTGGAAACCATTGACAAGATGGTCTGAGATGGAGCTCTTTTGAATAGTAGACTTCCTCCACGGCGCTTTCGACTAAACATAACAGCTCAGCAATGCTGTTCATTGCGGTGCCATTGTGGAATAGATGCGCATCAAACATACGATAGATGTTGAAACTATGTTAATTATGTCAACAACAATGACAATGTTTGAGGCTGCATATTTACAGAGGTCCAGAAACTAGAAACTCTTTCCAATGAACTAACCAAAGCAACCAGAACATTACATAAGTCATTTAGCAGACGCTTTTGTACAAAGCGACTTACAATACTGCGTTCAACAAAGGTAGGCAAGAGAACTACACCAGAAGTCAAAAGTGCATTTAATTCCTAACAAGTCTCCAAGAACTGAATCAATGCTCAGGTAAAAAGTACAATAAGTTGGACAATATCTAACTAACAAGCAAGCAAACAATCTACTTAGTACGCAAGTAAAAAGTCATAAGAGGACAGTAGGCTAGGTGGAAGGATCCGGGTAGTGTTTCCTGAAGAGGTGAACGTCACACATGACTGGGACTCTTCTCCCCACCTTGATCTCCTCCTCGTGCAGCCTGCGGGCCACCTCCATGTCGATGACCTCCTGATCGCGCAGGTCCAGGCGCGTCAGGCCCTGGGTGGCGTCGGCCAGGCCGTACTCGTGTCCCGCCACGATCGTCCCGCCGCCGCGGTGCACGATGCGACCTGCGGGGGGCAGCATAACACTCAGGTTACAACCACACGAGGGCACTGTGGTGCGTCTACCCTAAAGAAATACTGCATCAATCATCAGATGTGTTTTTTTTTGTTTTTTTTTAATTCACGCCAGTGATGGCCTTGGGCGATGTCTGCAATTGTTTCACTATCAGACATAATTTGTGCAGTCATTTACTTAGTGATGCCAATAGCCCAGTGATTGAGGCAAATCGATTTAACCCCCCAGGAAAATCACAGCATCGGCAACAACTGGAAACAATAAATCATGATCACAATGGATCATTAAATAAATAAAAAACATTGGGAACGCAGACAAAGAGAAGAACCAAGCAGGAAAAGGAGGAGAAGCAAATACATCTTGATTAGTGATTGTGAAGTAAGGAATAAGACCCTCCACCAGCAGCTCCACAGCCCAGCAAAATAAGACCAAACCACACACACACACACCACCGGCAGCACCACCCCCTATGCCGAGTCCAGAGAAAGCAAGGCAGGGTGGGACTCCGGACTGTACCTGGTTCTCCGGGAGGGTGTGTGTGATAGCGCTCCCTGCCGGGACCCTCCCTGCTCCGAGGACCCTCGTTGCTCCTGTGCTCTTCAAACACGGTGTCTGGGTCCGAGGGCATACGTTGACGGCCCCTCTTATCACCACCACCACGATGACCCCGTCCCTGCTCCTCCTCCTCCTCCTCCTCCTCATCTCCCCATGACGTCCTGTCCTTTCTCCGCACCTCGACCTCCTCCTCCTCCTCCTCCTCTAGAACTCTCTCCCGGCTCCGTGTTCGGGCACGCTGTCTGTCCGCATCCTTGTCTTTCGGTCTGTCTCGCCCCCTGTGGCGGTCCCCGCTCGCCCCCCTCTCCCGAGGTTTCTCGGGGACCTTTTCCCTCTCCTGGCCCCTCCGGGGGTCTCGCTCCCTCTCCGGGTCCCGGTTTCGATCCCTTTCTCTATCCCTGTCCACAGGGCCATGAGGAGGCCTGGGCGGCCTCTCCTTCCGCCGCACCGCCCTCTCCGCCTCCTCCGTTCTGTGGCCGTGGATCCGGCCCGTCTCCGCGCTGCGGTGCTCGGGGTAGCGCTCCCCCTGTTTGGCTCTAGAGGGCAGCGAGTGCTCCGGGTATGCATCTGCACGGGAGCCGCGTTCTCCCTCTGCCGCAAGGTGATGCTGGGGGTATTTGGAGCGGCTGTGATGGGCAGCGGGGTCTGCTCTGGTCTGGTCCCTGTACTCTGGGGCATGGGGATCGTCGATTCGGGATGGGGAGCGACTGTCTGTCCTAGGGGCGTGCTGGCTCTTTTTGTCCAGCTGCCCTAGGGTCGCTGAGCAAGGGCCGAAGACCAGGGCCGGTTGAGAGGCATGTTAAGGGAGTGATGATGATGACGACGCATTGATGGACGAGCAGATGGGAGATGAGAACAACACACATGGGACATAAATGAGCCAGGCCAGACTGGTTAGTATAAGCAATGGTTAGAGACCCATGAGTAGAAGTCAAGTTAATAAAGTTCTGGAAATGGAAGATGTTGTTAGGTTTTGTTACAGATAAGAGAGCAAAGTCTCGTCAGGGACACCGATGACAATGACAGTTTTCAACATTAAAATTGTGATATGCCTTGTGTGAACAAATAACAAATATAACAAGGCAAAACAAGATGAGAAAGTCTGATTCAAGAGAAATCTCTGTTGACAGTTGTTCTTCACAGGTCAACATGAGAGCGAATACCAGCCCGTGGGAAGGCATGTGAGGAGTGAAACAGCCAAGCCAATCAGAACACTCCAAGGTCGTGTCAACCGAAAGGAATTCCACTTATCTAGCAGCACAAAACGTCCTAAACTAATCAGCCAGTAACGCAGCCCTGTTGACTTTTAAACGTTTGAAACGCTAGCTAGGTAAATAAGGGGAGGGTGAAACCTTGCCCATTGGCTGACTAGCCAGCAGGTAGCAACCTGAGCGAGACAGCCCATAAGCACCTCCTCAGCAGACAAACACGTTTGATCAAACATATGAATGAGTTACTCCCATCTCTCCCCCGTTTACATCCACCTCTCTCCCTCCGTTTATCTACAGTGAACACTGGCCCTTGCCCCATGCTGGTTTCTATGTGTCTGATCTGCTGGATTGAGACAAACACGGCAGCCAGCAAGGCAAAGGAGGTAAAGCTCACCAGATAAGGGGGGGGGGGGGGGTTGTGGTGCACAAATAGAACATGAAAGCAGATTTAAAAATGCAGCCCGTCTGTGATTAAGGTTGTCCATTTATATACAAGGGCGGTTGAGATGACGTTGAGAGCCAAAGAGCTCAAGTCTTACATTTGCTTGCTTTGCCTGACAAGCAAAAAACAATCTTAAGATCGGAAGAGTGAAGACAAGTAACCTAGTAATATTTGCATTTCTAAAGCCGGTAAATATAAATAACAAAAATTAACAATTATTGTATTGTTGTTTTCAATAATTGTATTCAATAAGCATACGTTGGCTTCAAAGTGCATCCCACTGTGTACACATGCCCACGCCCGACTACCACAACTGTAAACAGTCCCCGGCACACAGACACAAGGGGGAAGGGAAAACGGGAGAGACAGATATTTGACTCTGTGGGAAAGCGATCCAATCGAGAGTTGTACAACCAACAGGAAGTGTGTGCCAAGGCGGGAAGGGAGGGGGAAAGTGTCCCGCTAGCTCCTCAGATTCTAATAGTCTGTGATGATAGGGTTAGGGTTACAAACCCTATGGGCCAGAGAGAACAGGTATAGGGCCTTCTTTACACCCATACCTAGCTTATGAATGAGTTTACGAATACAAAAATGTGTTTCCTCTACCCTTTCTAAGTTGGTCTCTCCAGGAGATCAGACGGTACATGTGATGTAAAGTAGGGTTCTCCAGCCGGAGCCAGCTGAACAGGAAATGGCACGGCGTTCTCGAGACATTCAAAGCAAACTAAATGCTTCCAGTGCAACGCTCCCCTCTGAGAGTTTGAGCGTTGACAAGTGGCTGACTACATAAGCGGCCACGTGCACTTCGTCCATGTGAGGTCAACACAAGACCCTCCTCAAACAGGACAACAATTTAGCAAGCGCCGACTCGAGAGATCATCCTCCAAACTGACCCAAAAAACAGTTGCTGATTTACATGATAACGGGCGGTTAATGTGCAGGTAAAGACTCATGTTGCATTTATTGGCCCAAGCCCGGACATTTTCTTAGTAAATTGCCCATTTAGAAGTAGGCTGAAGGAATTCAGAGTTGTTTGAATGACACAAGTCTGCACAAGTGTGGTGCCATAGGCAGCAAATACCAGAAACTTAAATTTCAAATCATAACCTCTGATTGACTAGTGATGAAAACGACAATTGACACAAGGAATTAACAATCAGTCTTTCAGAAATGTATAGAATGGCAAAAACCATGTGTAGAACTACACATGGGATCTTAATGAGCAGCGCAACACCGAGCAAAATTGTGTATTAGAAACTATGCATCGATCACAGGCCTAAATAAGGATTAAGGTTACAATGTTATTAGGTTTTTTTGTCTTGCACTTAATTAGGGTTAAGTGCAAGACAAACAGGGCCACACTCGTGATCTGTTGCATCTGGAGGCTTGCCGGCATAACATGTGATGTAATATTTAATAGTATAGCTCAGGAGAAACACCGTTTGCAGGTGACCAGAAGTAAATATGACTTGAGACAAAAGCTTCAGCTGGATATATTTTCCTGTGTCTTATAATAGTTCAATTCAAAACGTGTTATTTTTGTCCAGCAGTATCAGAAGAAGAAGTGATCCAGAACAAGATGAGGAACCGCTGGATTGGGGTAAACTACAAGGGCAACCATGTGCTCAGAACAGCCCTCCTAAACCTGAGCTTCAGGCGCTGTGAATCATCAACCTTACACACCCTTAAAACACATCCCTGTCACCCTGGTAGCGAATCGAATCCGCTTTTCATAGACTACACACACACACACACACACGTTTAAAAATCAGGGCCGTGCTCCCACCTCCTTCGTCCTCAAAGTACTCCTCCTCAAAGTTGGCCTCCAGCTGTTTCTGTCTCCTCCTCTCCTCCTTCATCTCCTTCTCCTGCATCTTACGAGCTATGGCCTAGAAAGGAATAGGCACATTGGTTTACAAGAAACAGTGCTTGATCATTTTAATCACACACACACACACACACCCCACACCACACTCCCACACTCCCACACTCCCACACTCCCACACTCCCACACTCCCACTCCAATTAAGGCATCAACAAAAGGAGTCAACCCAAATGCAAACATACATTCGCCGGTCTGACCGCACCCATGGAAGCCTGACAGTATCAGGGTGTGATTAGACTACTGTTCTGCTTGATTGGGCAGGGTTGTCTCTGTCCTCTTTTTCTTATGCTAACCCTATTCAATGCAGGAATGTTGTGCCTTTATTACGCCTCTTCTTCCGCGTCAACCGTACACAGAGGAGACGTTGTTGTTCCGCCTATAAGCCGACAGCGAAGGTCGTAAAACGCTGGATCTGCATCCGTGTGAAAGGTGTACGTAGCGTTCTGATGAAGTGTTATGTGTGCAAATTCATTCAATCCCCTCCAACATATTTCTGAGTGTACAAAGACGCTTCATGGCACTAATCCGCTAAAACTGTAATGGAATACACTGTAATGGACCAAAACTCAACGAGTACGTTTTGTAGGCACATATTTTGTTGCCGTTATCACAGTAGACACTGACTGTTCGTCATGGCAATATTGCTTGATCTCTGTATGAAAACGGGCTTGTGTGTGTGTGTACCATGTCTTTTTCTTCCTGAAGTCTCTGCTTCTCAGCCTGTCGGACGAGTTCTTCCTGAATCTCCTGTGCAATCTCATTATCTTGGCGTTCTCTAGGTGTGTGTGTGTGTGTGTGTGTGTGTGTGTGTGTGTGTGTGTGTGTGTGTGTGTGTGTGTGTGTGTGTGTGTGTGTGTGTGTGTGTGTGTGTGTGTGTGTGTGTGTGTGTGTGTGTGTGTGTGTGTGTGTGTGTGTGTATGTGTAAGGAAGGAGAGGAGAAAACATCACAACATCATTAATAACATTAGATGAATGTAGATTTAAGGTTACAGTGGCTTCATAAACTCTATAGACAGTAGTACACCGGACAGCCCCTAAAATGTTAAAATATAGGACACCCTTGTGTAATGAATGGCCTGTGGTTAGACACTGGCATCAAACCTTCATGGTCATGTTAGTCATGACTGGTGGTTTCATAGCTCGCTCCCAAGTGTCTTAGACCCCTAGGTCACCTGTTAATTGTATCACTTTCTGTAGGGCTGTAGGACCCCCCATGTTGAAAATGTTTGTTGACTTTTGAAAAGACTACTTAAAAATGTTTTGAATCGCAAAGACAATGATTTAAGCAACGTGCATGCGACGTGGCTTCAGAGATCGCATCGATAGCAAGCACTATAGCAACGATACAAAATGTTCACATGCACTAACAAAGACTAATCATATACATTTCCAGAACAAAGATTATGAAAATTAATTGAGTATTTGTCGCTAGAAATGTTATTAAAATGCATTCTAAGGCCAAAACTATCTAAAAATATTGCATTTCCACTGAGAATAAAAAGGAAAGTCAGCCATTTTGTTTTCTCGTGAAGTGGGCACTGGACCAGCTCATGCGGGTGGTTTTGAGGCGTGTTGACCAAGTACTGCAGTACTGATAAAACTGGGCTGGGTATTTCCTTAAGTATGCATCCAGTTGGGCAGTGGACATTGGGGTGATCCCCAATGACCCAGAATATTTCCTCTGCCTGGGAGTCAGTCAAGCACCCATGGCCACTACACTATGCTACACTGCTTCCTTATTTCGACTGTGGCCTTCCCTTCCATAAACACGGTTGGGTGAGCTCACATGCATCTCTGTTGGCGTATCCTGCAGACACAGGGAATTTGGTACGTCGACAGCATAGCAGGGTGTCGTCTGGACGGCAGAACCTCCGAAACTACGCTTTCCACAGTGTGTGTGTGTGTGTGTGTGTGTGTGTGTGTGTGTGTACGTACATCTTTTCAAGCTACATTCCAGTCCATTTGGATCCCTCCAAGGCCAGTTAGGCTTCTAGGGTTCATCATTGTACACGATTGTCAAGTCTAACCACCATGTCATCATGTCACATGTGAGAGTGAAGAACAACCCTCCGGCATGGTTCTAAACCAGGGGCAAAGTTCTCATCACACTCATCAAAAAGGTCAAGTTTGGACCACTTCAACATTCATGGCCAAGGGTTGCATGCTTTATAAAAAAAACTGGGAGATAACATCGGGACAGAACCCAAACCTTTTGCTGCGAGTCAAAACACTGTAATTCGCTAGACTAGACTCAAAACACAATACTATCAGTATTTATGTGTCAGCTTGGGCCTTGGGGGGGGGGGGGGGGTGGAAGGAGCAGAACAGGTGACAAGGCGAGCGCCCAGCATGCCCGGCGCTGCCATACTGTCCACTGTGACAGAGCATCTGTGCTCCTCGGCAAATGTGTGTGTGTGTGTGTGTGTGTGTGTGTGTGTGTGTGTGTGTGTGTGTGTGTGTGTGTTCAATTTGATGCATGTGCTACCGTGGCATAACTAATCAGTCACAGCACATTTCACAAAAGTGCCGGCCGCAGAGAGAAGGACTCTAGTTTCCAAATGGTCTCTAGATAGGCTTTCATAGCAGGTGCCGACGAAGTACACGGGAACACTGGAATGCACCGCTTATCAGTCACACATCATATGGTCTGTCATCTTATATTAGGTGCCATATATGCATGTTGGGAATGGCTTGGAGACAAAGTTGTTCATTACAATGCATGCCTACGGCAAAGGAAGGACCCAGCGGTGCAAATTGTGAAGTTCATTATGTTATGAAAGAGGTTCATATGAGGATCAGAATTTCCCACAGTTAACTAGAGGCGAGGCGAGGCGTGACGCCTCTACAAAAAATCTCTCTTTTTGGCCTGTTTTAACACCAGTGTTTCAGTTCAGATTCGGTCTGAATAGATTATCCTCAAAACAACATTTTTGCATGTGAAAAGTGAGTGAGTGACTCACAGGTCCCGGAACTGTCTCTGTTTCTGGGCCTTGGCCCTCTTATCCTCTTCCTCCTGCAGCAACTTGGCCACCTTCAGGTCGTGCTGAGCCAGGCGACTCTTGTGGACGTTGGACGCCAAGTGGCTCTCGACTGCGGACACAAACACACCACCGTTAACAAAAACCCCACTAAGAGTGAGAACAGTGAATGAAGCATGCAGGTTTGATAGAAGCTTGCCATGCACCGTGTATTGCTCCCCCGTGTACAAGCCTCCCTGGATAAGCTTATGCAAACAAATTATAATAATAAATAAAAAGGTGTCACATTGGTGGTCACATTGGGCTACATTGATACAATTTTTTCCCTGAATAGAGCGCTTGTTTCATTGGGTTTGGGTTGGGCTTTGAGGAGAGATGAGAATAACACCGCTTACTGCACACTCTTCATCCCCTGCAGTCGCAACAACACAACAACAACAACAACAGCAGCAGCCAACACGGCGTGAGTCACCTCAGAAACAAATGGGCCAGCAAGCAGAAGCTCCAAGGCTGTGTGACGGAACGTGCTGAGCCCTGAGCGATGATAAATCCTGGGCTGGCTGACGCACAGCGGCCCCCGGCTCTCTTGGTATGCACGGAGGCTGGGCATCACTCACTCAGCAGTATCCACTCACACCTGCCCATCGATCCACTCACCGCCAAGCATTAGAGTTCGTCCCACAATTTACCCACCGAAGGGTCTATTAAGACCCCCATGCCCTGACTGGACCGATGGAAAAGGGAAGCAGTGAGTCACCGCGGCGGCTAAGGTGACAGTCGCCCAAGAGGTTGTCATTGATTTTTTTTTTGTAGGTGCCGCTGATCAATCAATAGTTAATGATGCCTTCTAAAAAAAGAACAGGAAAAAAAAAACATGACAGCGACGGTGACGTCAAAACGAAGCAGAGACCATCATTCATCCCAGGTCTTTTTTCTTCATTTTCCTCCCATAACAGAAAGGTGGCTCGGCTCTCAAGGGAAGGGAAGGGAAGAATAAACCAGTTAGGACGTCTTATTTTGACTGAAAACCTTGAAGACAACTGGTATCATCCCCATAGACAGAAACAAAATGTCTTGTGGCTTTTGGCTTCATCTGTACAAAATGTCTTGTGCTTACTAGCCATTCAGACACCAAATATTGAGTAAGCATTAAAACAGTCAATAGTATAGTAATAACATAGTTGAAAAATCATACAAGCAAAACATTAAATTACATGGTTTGACTTTACATGACTTGTAAAGCGCTTTGGATAAAAGCGCTATATAAAAGCCGGCATTGTTATTATTATGGTTCAACACTTGCTGGTCGTTTAATTTAAAAGCTGTATTGGAATTTGCAGTACAGCCCATCAAGATGGCTTCTTTGTGATGGTTCCTATAGGATTCCCACTGAGATTTAGAGATGTGTGTATTATGTTTTTGTGGTTTGTTCAGTTTAGTTTTGTGATTGTCTAGGGTCAACCCCCGATGAGAGCTCTATAATGTCCATGATGTCCAAGGACATCCATCTGTTGAAGTGGGCAAGCAAAAAGGGACAAATCCCAGGAGAAAGGCCAGCTGTTTGACTCACTCTTGGGCCAGTGTGGCCAACCACCCCCTCACCCCCACTCATGGTCAGAGGTCAAAGAAGCCAATCACACACACTCAAGCTGGATCAATTAGTAACGCATCAGTGGGGGATGTAATTAACAGGCCATGGGTCGCTGTGTCATCGAAAAGGGTTAAGGACGAACACAAGGCTGTAATCTGCACTTTGCTCATGGCTGGGGGGGTACATGGTATCTATCCGTAGAGGAAGATCACACACATCCAAACATTTCCCCAAAACATTCCCCAAACAAGTGAGGTTAGGACCAAATAAGGGCCTGTGTTGGCCTGTATGTTTTGTTGATCACTATTTTCCACAGACCAATACATCCATGGTACAGGCCGATCATTTGTCACACTATACACACTGTATTCACACTCACGTACATATCTCGTCACGTATCTGATCCAAAAAGGTGTTTGGACAGTGTTTGAGAAGGGTTTGAATGCAAAGCATAAGCGTGTCTCAGCCGGCAAGGGATCCACACAAGCCCCTAGTGATGGTATCTGGCAGGGGTAGTCCATTGGCGCTGTACAGAGGAGGACTTGTTGACTCCATCACATTGCCTAACCTTCCAACAAGCGTTTAGCTCCACCCTGCCAAGGCAAACCATGATTCACAGCTACGGCAGACATGCAATAATGTGATCCAGAAACCACCGGAAATGCTCGTTCTAGCCAACCAACCCATCTCTCTCTCTCTCTCTCTCCCTCTCTCTCTCTTATTATAGTGGTTTCCTGCAGTGTTTTCAAAATGCATAATGTGCGGGTATATACTGGCTTAATCTGTCTGCTTTCCACCAACACTGAGCTTTAACACTGTCCAACTGGACACGTTTCTCCCCGAACAGAACAACTATATGTACTGGAAAATAATTCCCTCTTAGGTCTACATTTGCACTAGAAACGCAGTACCGTAGCTTGTCCAAGTCTAATGGGCTGAAGGCACAGATATTGATACCATTAAGGCGACAAACTTTGCAATAAAACATCTTGAAGTAGGGCAACGCAAATCCTCCGCTTAGTCAGCACTGCATACATACATGCTTTGCGTATTTGAGTATGCTCAAAAGTGTCAGGTGAGATTTCTGCTCCCAATTTAGGAATAGGGGACTATGAAACAGTTCATCCCAGTACCAGTGGTATTGGACACACACAGACATGAAATGAATACAGTAAAGCAACTTACTCTCTTGTTCCTGGAGGTTGTGGGCCAGGCAATGGTCTTCCAGCACTGCAAAGTCACGACACACTGGGGGGAGGGGGGGAGAGGGAGAGAGAGAGAGAGAGAGAGAGAGAGAGAGAGAGAGAGAGAGAGAGAGAGAGAGAGAGAGAGAGAGAGAGAGAGAGAGAGAGAGAGAGAGAGAACAAAGAGTCATTCAGGGCTACCTTAATGTGTTCAATTTAAGATGGAGCCTGTAAACTGAATAAAACACACAAAAATACATTACATAATAATGCCGGCTTTTATACAGCGCTTATCCAAAGCGCTTTACAAGTCATGTAAAGTCCTCACATTACCCATTCATACACCGACGGCGGAGTCAGCCATGCAAGGAGACAACCAGCACGTCAGGAGCAGTTAGGATTAGGGTGTCTTGCTCAAGGACACCTCGACAGTTTTTGCTAGGAGGAGCCGGGGGATCGAACCAGCGACCTTTCGGTTGTGAGGCGACCGCTCTACCTCCTGAGCTATACTGCTATACTGCCGCCCACTGCTGCCCCTACATCAAAAAAGATTTAGAAATCAGCCCAGGACGTCTCCATCACTACTCTCCATGGGGATATGCATCTCTGGATGAGTTTAAATGCCTACCAATTAATGGGCAATAGAAAATCTAATAAATTGTTTCTCTTGTCAGTAGCATATAGTTTAAAGAAGCCGTAGACCATCTAAATCCAAACTAAATTGGACTACATAGTGTACATAGTAGGCCTACATAATATAAGTATTTTGTTGTAGGACTCGAATCAAGACCCTTGGCTGGGTGTTTTGTCTACTGAAACCTGGAAATGACATGGTGATGGAGCAAGCACGGTGCCCAGGCCTAAGGTTCACCTCGCTTAACAACTGTCTGCATCACCACACCACACTGACCAAAGCTGACCACATCCCTTTCAGTCTTCAATGTATTTTGCAGAGCGAGTTTTACAACCTACGAATGTGTTCATGGTGAAAAGCGCGCACACACACACACACACACACACACACACACACACACACACACACACACACACACACACACACACACACACACACACACACACACACACACACACACACACACACACACACACACACACACACACACACACACACACACACACACACACACACACACACACACACACACACACACACACACACCTCTCTGACAGTGATTACTTTATCAATATCCCTGATTAATAACCAGGAGAAGATGGCCACGGCACAGTAGATCATGCATTGCCATGCATCATAGCTGGTGTACCAAACACGGCATTTAGCATTATTGACAACCTTAGCTGAGCTTTATCTACACGGTATATATATACACAGGGTCTCTCTCGCGAGGCAAGAGGGGGGGGGGCACATTTTCAGACATACCGGTACATGTTTCCACCATGTCTAATCTCTTCACCCGACAAAACATAATGAATTAATACGGAATGATTAATACTATTGTGTATGCACGACTTCTGAGGTTTGGACAGTTGGTCCTTAAATAGCTTGTATACGTCACCCTCAATAACTGGTTGAACTTGTTGTACATGACACCTACTTGTTAAAACAATCTGACCATTCGTATTCACTTATATTTCGGACAGATATGATCGTAGGATACTGCAACACCACAGAAGTAAGTTAAATTATATTACGCCTAGGTATTGTGGGCAGAATTAGAGAGAATACGATATCGGTCCATCGAAATACTACACAGACATCGCTGTTGTAAACAACCATGCTAGCTTCATGTCAGCAAAGGCATTATTAAAAAAAAAATGGTATTTGAGAGAATGCATGGCATTAACCCGTGCTTTCTTCAGTTCCCACTCAAACCACGGTTTGTTGTCCCGTTTTCTTTCAATGACTATGATATTGACATCTAAAAAAAAAACTAGCATTCACTGTTCGCTTCGCGACATCATTTATCCCCATTAAAACGCAGCAGGTGTCATTATTATATTGACTATCAAATCAAAAACAACCAGCACAGCTAATACATTGACATCTCACAGGCTCGTTTTACTAGTAATCTCACGCCATTCCAGCCCCAGGCGCGATATAGACACAGCTTACAGATACGAAACACCTGCCTCGTCTTGCCCGGTGTTACTGTATTATTATGATTATTATTATTATTATTATATATAACGTTAGCCGACCACACAACCGTGTACCACCGCTAAAAGCATGTTTCATTCGGATATGTATCTAACGAGCAAGCATTACCATCTTTTACTCCAGGCAGTTTTTTCTGGTCGATGCTAAATTCAGCCATGTTGTCAGCAATATGTCAAACGCGTTTACGTTTGAATTATACTTCCGCGTCCTTCCGAAGGTTACCGGTGGACCCTGACTGACCGACCGGCCTCCGCTCGTCTACACGACGGGTGTCAGATAGATAGAAGCTGGACAGGCCCGTTGATGAGGTTCGATGAGGTAACTCGTGTTGGTACGTCGCTGGTAATAGTTAGCAACGCGGCTGCGTTACTACTACAGCTAGCGTGTCAGGGTTTCCTGAGAGCATCCCTCCCACCGCGGACTGACCCTCCCCTCTTCGTTGTCTCAGAAGCTGCAGCTGCGGATTGTGAAAGCACGGCGGGTTCTCAGCCGTACCCACCCACCTACCTACCTAGGGCAGTGCAGAGTGCTGTTCATTGAAACGGAAGGCTCTTCCTACAATGGACGATTTAGCTGTAATGTAAGGAAAATAAATATGCAATATGTGTGATTTATTTTGTGTGATTACATGTGTGCACACGTTTACACACAGCCACAAGACACCGACACATACATACACATTATAATGTAATAGCCCCCTCTAGTGAAAGGTGTATAGAATTGCAGACGTCTGCTGTCCCTGATAATAGTACGCTGATGGATTAACTAATGATGCTGTATCTTTACAAAACTTGAATGTATGCCTTTCTCTATACTACGTATTTGGTGAATCGTTCCAGATAGTCAGATCAGCTATGCTGCCTGAATATCCAAAGTGTCCAAAAGTATGAGAGGGGTAAATAATCAATATTTTCCACCCCTACAATTGTTCCAGTCCTTGAGGTAATTTTGGAAGTTGTATGACTTGTAAACGGCGACGCTGTTTAGTGTCTTAATACACTTTTTTGAATGAATGATGCTTTTTATTCTGTTTGGCAGTTGCAATTATATTAAACCTGTGGCCCCACGCCAACATGGATGAGCTCCAGGCAACTATTTTCCCCAAAACTGTATTACAGTAGAAAAATAAAATAATAAAAGTACATGTATTAGAGGTGTGAGATGAGAAACTCGAGATGCATGTCGTCATTTTGGATATTGCCTCAAAACATGGACATTTTATCAGCTCAAAAGTCCCAGAGGCAAGTGTGCGGTCTTTATCCCCAGCTATTGTTGTCTCAAGAAACAACAATATCAACTAACTTTTCGGGCACTGGCAACGTAAATTCTCCACTGTACCTATTTAAGGAACTAATTCATGTAAAAGAAAAACACTTGTGACTGCCAAGTGCGTTGGATTGGGCCCTTCTCGTAAACAAGGTTGTGATTCATGGGCTCCACACTCTGTTTGATTTGCTCCTGTCACGGTGATGTAGGGTTACTGGCCTTGTCTGCGGGGTTACATCATCATATTTCACCCAGACGCTCCGCGGTCCCCTCAAATTGGTTGCCTATTGACGGCACCAAACGGTGACTAGGTATTGATTTAGTATGCCAGGGTCAGACTGGCCCCGCCTTCAAAGGCCCCCAAACCCACCTCCACCCCACCCCAAGAAAGCATAAATACATTGTGTGGCAAGGGACTCGATAGATAGTGGACCGCCAGCCTCTTTCTTCACTCAGAGTTCAGAGCCCGAGGTGTCACGTAGCTTTGGACCATATACACTCAGGCGTCATGGATAGAGTGACCTCTGTCAACTATTGCTTAGGAGTGCTGGGCATTCTGCTGCTGCAAGGGATGCTGTGTGTGGAAGGGAGGAGCATTCTCAACACGGGTGAGGGATCCTTGTGATTTTCCTTAAAAGATGCTTTATGTGATATTGTTTTTTTCCTGACTTATGTTTTGAATACAACAAAGGCATCCAGGTTTTAATGGTTCGTTAATTTTAATTGTAATGTATTTTTTTGTGTTTTTAGGAAACAATGTTTACTATCCAAAAGAAGACACGGACGCTCAAAGCAAGATCCTAGAGCTACTACTGAATAAAAGCCTAGTGCCCATTGAAAGAAACGAGATGTCAGGTGAGACATGAAGAAAAGTGTGATACTATTCAATGGTTTTTTTTTTTTAAAGAAAGGGTACGATATCTTTCACTGATCATTTCAAATTTGTCTTTTTAAAATGTACAGGGCTTGAGCTGGTGAATAAATTATCTCAACTTGAAAAGGTAGGACTGTTTGGCTAAACATCCAAATACTATTGAATGCTTTCCTCTTTTCACTTGTCAACCTAAAACCATTAAAATGTTTACACCTATACATTAAAAGTGTGGGTCTTGAATCGCACATCTATACGTGACATCATCCCTCATGTGTCCCTCAATACCACAATATATTTTTTGTGAAGGCACGCATCCCATTTAGTGCTAATAACTAAAGGAGTGAGCAACTAATCATTTTGCGACCTGTCCTTTCAGCTGCAGGCTCTGAGAGAGGACCTGGATCTGGAGAGGAAGATCACAGCAGATGTTATGGCAGAGGTCAAATCCCTACCGGGGAAAAGGGGCGAACGTAGGTGTCTTTTTTTTTGCTCACTCCTTCCCTCGCTCTTTCTGACTCTCTACCTCTTGCTGTTCTCTATCTCCCCTTCCTTTCTCTCTCTCTCACTCTCTCTCTCTCTGTATGTATCTCTCTGTCTTTTTCTGACTCTATCTCTCTCCTATCACATATCTCTCTCTTTCACATCTCTCCCGCTCTCCTTCTCTCCTGTGCATTTTATGTGTGCCTTGTATTGTCATAAAATATTATATATGTTTTGTGTAAAACGATGAATCCAATGTTGCCTTTTTGCACTGAACCATTCCCTCAAATGATAGAGATGATCAAGGTTTTGGTTCCCCTGCCATCTAGATTTCTAAAAATGTGCGTGTGTCTCTGTCTCCATCTACAGCCTGTTTCTGGAAGTACTGCGTTTGATAGCGACGGCAAAGACGAAGGACCTCTGTGCCCAGGGACATGGAGCTACGGGATAGCGATTCTACAGGGGTGGGTGGGGAGGCGGATTAATCTCGCTTAATTAGTTCAGCTAATTCAGAATGCATTTTAGGAAACATGGACATGAATATAATTCAACTGGGGGACACAGCCTAAGTTACGGACCTGATTGAGTTGTGAAGCTGCAACATATAACTTTGCCCTAAAGACTCATGTAAATAATTAAAATAAACACACATAGCCATATGACATATCAATAAGCTCTCCGCCTCCCCTTAATATTTCATCATTATTTAATAACACTGGACCGAAAGCAATATTTGTTTTGTTCATAAACCATATGTAAATAACACTATAGTGACTGGAACTACTTGAGTGTCAAATTTGACTTATATACTTGACCGATAGGACGACTATCGTAGGGGCTTTATATGCCTCTTACCTTGTCGTTATGGTACCCCCTTGTGGCATCATTGGATATTGCATTTTACTTTGTTGCACTTAAAGACACTTTCAAAGAGTAATGTAGGTAAATAGGCCTACCATCAACTTTGAGTAATAGCCTACTGTGTTTTATTCTATTAACTAAATAAACTTTAATTGTGTGAATCTTTGTCGTGATTCTAAATTGCAATGAATTATACGCCTGCATGTTACCAATCTAGTGGTATTACGATTTTGTGCTTATAGGGATAGGGATAGGGGTGACTCAATAATTAAATAATAAAATACCGCAAACAGCACACTTTCCAGATGGCTTTTAAATAGTAGCAAGTCGGAGTATAAACTATACGCCTGGCGCGGCTGATAAGAGACTATCTGGCTCACACAGTAGGGAGAAGCGGTGGGCTTTATCAAAATGACATATAGCTCAGAATTAGCACAGCAGGCGGGACCGTGAACCGCTGACCTGGATGGAATCTGTACAGAGATGGACGCAAACACTTACGTGCACATGCACAATATACACCCACACAAATAAGCCTATACTCAAATAATATTCCTTAGCAACCACTAAAACACAGTGAGGAATGTGATGGAATTTCTGACTTACTGTAACAATGGTATTTTATCTTACAAATGTCCTTCCGTTGACAAATTGATGGAGTTCAAGCTACCACGAAGTGTGGGAAATGAACATGCAGTTTTTCTGCCACTCATACATTGTTGATAAGAAAAAATACCCAACACATTCCAAAAACAAGCTGTTGGAATAGTACCTCATGCTCGGTGAGTACAATTTATTCCAGTTATTCCATAGTATTGGGATATTATTTGTTTTATTATTGTATTATTATTATTATTTGAGGCATGATTATTTGACAATGAACAAGAGGAGTACAAATAGGCTATTTATTTTGATATTTACATACATTCAATAAATGCTGTCAATATCATATATCAGTCAAATATAATATATTTCTGAGAATTACTTAATATTATCCTATATTTTATAACCCTAACCCTTATTTTTGTAAAAACAATTAAACATTACTGTATTTCTACAGAATACATAAAACAACTAGTAAATCTGTACCTTTTTCATCATTTCAGCAGCCGCCATGCTGGGTATTCTTGTCCTATTGGTCTGGCCCCACTTGGCCCACAGCTGCCCTGTCAGTTGTCAGTGTCATTCCGGCGATGTCCAGTGCTTTGGCCTCAACATTACGGCCATACCCAAACAGATGCCTTCTCAAACGTTCACGCTGCTGCTCAACGACACCAACATCAACATCATCAATGTGCAGACCCTCCGCAACCTGGACCTCATGACACGTTTCGGCCTGACCCATAGCCGTCTTCACACCATCCATCCTCTGGCGTTTTATGCCACCCCACTTTTAATGTCTGTGAAACTGTCGTCCAACAATCTCTCTACCATCCCTGTCGAGGTGTTTGGCCCGCTCCAGGCCTGCCTGAAGCAGATTTTCCTCCACGAAAACCAATTAGAGTTGATCTCTGCGGAAATGCTCACCGGACTGACTAAACTGGAGTTACTGGATCTGAACAGCAACAGAATCTCACGACTTGATGCAGGAGTTTTCCATAATCTAAGCAGCCTAATTTTCCTGAACCTTGGCAGTAATGCCCTCAGAGAACTCCCCCCCGCAATCTTCCACTCGCTGTATAGCCTGCGCCACCTTCTACTCTACAACAACCAACTGAAGGTGCTGGAGGCGGACATCTTCAGCCACCTTGCCGAACTTGTCGAGCTGAAAATCCACAACAACCGCATCGCCCGCCTGGCGCCCAAGGTGTTCTGGTCCCTGGGGAATCTCGTCATACTCACTCTATCCAGCAACCAGCTCCAGGGGGTTCCAGAGAAGAGCTTCTACCACATGCCCAAACTGAGTTATCTCACCCTCTATAAAAACCCGCTGTTGTCCCTCCCTGTGCAGCTGATGGGTCATACACCTTTCATACAGGAGTTTTATTTGCAATACACCAACCTCACCACTGTCCCAGGGAACCTGTTCTCCAACATGACTGGCCTTTTGAGACTTAACCTCCACCTGAACTTCCAGCTTCGGGAGCTCCCGGCTGAGCTGTTCAAGGACCTTCCCAAACTTGAAGAACTCTCACTAAACCTCAATGACCTCCGTATCCTACACCCATATATTTTTTCTGGCTTACCCTTGCTGTCTTTGCTGGATCTGAATGACAACAATCTCAGGACCTTACCTGATACCATCTTTCAGAATTTGAAGGCGGTGTCTACCATCTATCTGAATAATAATGATCTGAAGACCCTTCCTGGAGAGATTTTCCGCTCCAATAGCATGTTGAGGGAACTCTTTTTGAAGGACAATCCGTGGCACTGTGACTGCCAGATACAAGGTATTGCTAACTGGCTACAAACAAATAAACAGGTGCTTCTTGATGGAGAGCATGTGATGTGTAATAGCACCCTGGACCAACCGCTCCGTACACTTTGGTCCCTGAGCGAAAAGGACTTTTACGTCTGCAATCCTACCACTGTCGGTTACTTTCCTACGCAGAGAAAGAGTCCGACTGAAATATCGACCACGAGTCTACGGCAATCTACGGCAGCGACGACCAACCAACCAAGTACTCCACAGCCGACCACATTCTCATTGGCCAGATCAAACCCCACCTCAATGGCTGTGCCTCCTGGGACAACCACCACATCCACCACGACCACCATGACCCCATCAACATCACCAGCTCCTCCCAGCATTCGGATCCAGTCCCCTCCTTTCTATGATATTCTGGCGGTTGAGCAATGGCCTGAGTTTGTACACCACAACCACCACCAAGGCGGGGTCTTTGTGTGGACTCTTCCTTCGAATGCAGCCCAGGCTGGGTTCCTCATGACATGCCACATCCTGCTGGTGACCACAGGGGCACTGCTAATCTATGCTGCCATGTGGGGCATGTACCGCTTGAACAAGGCCATGCGAGAGCTATGGGTGGAGAGCAAAGATGGCTGACATGCTGTAAATAATGTTTCACAGTGAACATTCACATCATCTTCTAAAGATGAGGGTTAGGGTTAGGGACTTCTCAGTAAACAGTGTGAAGAAATGTGTCTACAAAGTGTAACAGCATTTCAATAAAATGACGTGTTGAATATCTGTTTCGTCCTTTTATCTCCATTTAAAAAATACATATAAATGTATTTATACTTTTTGTGTGAAAGTGAAACAAATGACCTGCAATTCTTTATTATATAAACAAAATCATACAGAGCACATTATTCATAATTCTTATAAATCTTCTGATAATGCTCTCAGTTAAGACAACTAAGCACATAATATTTATCATCATATTGCGATACTGGATAATGGATGTTCTTTCCAAATGAATCATCAGTGGAAAAATATGCAGTGGAATCCACAAAACGGGAAGACCAAAAGTGATGTAACTACTGAGAGAGGACGGGTGGCTGCTTATTTAGTCATGCCGAACAGTCCCTGTAATTCCATAAGCCTCCCTGGCCAAACTTAACCACAACAATGTGCTTTTGAAAAAAATTCAATCAAAAGTCCATAGCTACAAAGACGGAAATAATATCTGATATCTAAATATATTTTGGGGGATGTATACACAATTCATTACACCCTGTCCTGATTAGAGATCCTATTTTTCTGTTTAGATCAAAGGAGTGTAAACACTGAAGCACACACACACACACACACACACACACACACACACACACACACACACACACACACACACACACACACACACACACACACACACACACACACACACACACACACACACACACACGATGTCAAGTGACTAACAAACCGTAAACAAAACACAATGAACTGGTCAACGGTACCCAAGTTCATCACCATGGCAACAAGTGATGAATAAACCTTTTCAGCACTCTAATCACACACAACAGTGGGCAGCAATTGTGACGTGTAAGAAATGGGAACGCGATAGGGTCAGCCAGTTACCGGAAACAGTGCATGGGGATGAATAGAGCAATGGATTGCTACACAGAGAATCCTCCTGAAAGTTATATTAGGTCCTGTTCAACTAACAAATGTAAACACTAAAAGGTTTGATTAAATTTTGAAGTCAGTAGAGTGTGCTGAACTACATTGTTTAAAGTTTAACTTTACATATTGTATTGAACATTTTTGTATATGTACATGCCTATGTTTACATAGTCTTTAGGCTAGTGTGGTTTTCATTCAACATTATTCAAGGACTATGTCTACATCTCTGGTCACTATTGTCCAAACAAAAGGTTTACATTGTTTAACTTCCTAGCCTCCAATACTCCAATAGTCTTTATATTTATTAAAATGATATGTCCTGTTTGTTAAAATGTACTTAATCTGCTGTACACTGCTCTATATAGCCATGGCATGGTTTTGAATAGCATGCAACACAACTGATTTAGCAGATTGAATACCTTCTTTATCAGAAAGGGAACCATATACATTTGTAATCTGACAATACTTTTTTGAAAAAATAATCCTGTTTTATTTGTTTGTTTGTGCACTCAAAACATGTTGAGTGATACAGTATATACATATTATACTATATGTATAACTGTATATAACAGTAAACAACTGTTGTGCAGTCAAGGCCTTGGCCTTGGCAGTCAAGCGCGCCTATTTATATATACGTTAACTCCACCCTCGCTATCTGTACCTCAAGCAGGGAGGGGGTTGTTCTCGTTAAATGCTTCGAACGGCATATGGATGTGTTTAAAGAAATCAGCAGCTGTCTAGTTCACGTTCTCTGGTGTCTTTTCAGGCTGAACTCGGAAGATGAACGTACGTATATACTGATGAGCACATTTTATGTTTTAGTTTATACTTTTCGTTTTATTCCAAAAATAAATCTCATGCTGTTTACCACCGTGAAGACGGTCAATACTTTTGCATTGCTCCTCTCCACTAATTCTCCCACACGGACACACACACACACACACGCACGCACGCACGCACGCACACACACACACACACACACACACACACACACACACACACACACACACACACACACACAGAAAACAAGTAATTTCCATGTGCTATTTGTGAGAATCCAGTTCGTTCAGAGTTGCAGAAGGGTGGGGAGCGAGTTGGGCCACCCACCCCCCCCGCATTGCTCCTCTCCACTAATTCTCCCACATGGACACACACACACACACACACACACACACACACACACACACACACACACACACACACACACACACACCACACACACACACACACACACACACACACACACACACACACACACCACACACACACACACAAACTAAAAAGGGCCAGTCCAGTAAAGTTTGTATGCTAGAAGAGTGTGATGCTGCGCCGTAGAGTGTAGACCACAGACTGAGAAGGATTGGTCCTGCACATTCCAATGGGCTTATGGGTCAAAAAAAAAAAGATTTACGCGAAAAGCAAAGTGATGATGAGGAGCAGGAGGATTTCACTGAATCATGATGTAACTCGTTAAAAAAACCAAAACAGGGCTGGAACCGATGATTCAACTTGGTGAACAAAACGAACAACACAGGATAAAAGATAGCGGGGATCGGACGGCTCAACACAGTTTCTCTCCGTGCGCTCAGACAACACACACACAGAGGTAGGTACCTTGGTATACTGGCCTAACCACAGCTGTTTTGAATTGACCATGCCTGTATACGCTCCGATTTTTCAGATGTTCCTTTTCATGTGGACAATGAAGTACAATCGTTATGGTGTGAGAAGAGAACATTGTTTGATTTGTTCTACAACATGGCCACAATAGTTGTGTATTCTGTATTTCCCATTCTCTTCTTTCTGCGATTCCCAATACCAGTTTAAAACAGAGATTGTCTGAGCATTTTAACCAGGCGGTGAATATGGTTCAGCGATTTGTTCGCAGTTCATTTTGATCTATTGACTTGGTTTGTTATTGTTTATTGTTTTCCATCAGAGAGGTTAGGGCGGGAGGAACATGCAATTATTGGTGGATGGTAAATTCTTCAGTCATTACGTCGTAGGCCTACTCACTTGATAATTAGCAGCTGTTTTCCGACCCAGCCTAGTCCAGGCCAGGCCAATACAGTAGTGTAGTGGTCTTCTTCGGACTGACTCAAATATCAGATATCAGACAGTAACATGCTTGAGCTCTCGTTTCATCTTTTAAATGATTGCCATTTGTAATTGCAATACATGGACTCTTCACGATTCATTTGAGTGGAAAGCTAGGATTTACCAGTGTATCTTGTATTTAGGTATTAACCACATGCACACACACACACACACACACACACACACACACACACACACACACACACACACACACACACACACACACACACACACACACACACACACACACACACACACAATTTAGAGATGTCCTCTTGTAGTGAGGAAGTCACTTGCCTAATGCTATGCAGCAGCATTGACCCCACCAGGTTATGATGAAATACAGACAACCTAAACATGGTCTTAAAGACGCTGAGCGCTGAACATACGCAATAAAGATGCTTACCATTGCTGTTATGCATTATTAATATCATTTATTAATTATATGATTATCAATAGTAATAGTAGTAGTCGTAGTAGTAGTAGTAGAAGACTAGTAGTAGACATATTTGTCTAGAACAAATTTGTCTAGAGTCAATAATCTATTGTACTGGAATAAAGTTTTGAATGTAAGAAAAAATATATATATATTTAGTGTTTTACTTTAGCTGTTTCACTCCAGGTTCACTGGTTTGATTAGTTACCATAACAAGCACTCATTCTATTTATATACATGTGTAGGCGATTTGTGTCTCAGTAATGGAAATAAATAATGAGAAAAAAAATCGTAGTGTAGTTTTTGTAGTCAAATTCGATTTGTTTAATTGAATTTTCCAGTGAAAGACTTAATGCATCTTTGTCTTCTCTGTTCCTAGGTAACAATGGGCCTCTCCGTTGTACTTCACCTTCTGCTGCTTCTCAGTTTCCTCAACGCTGGTCTCTGTGCATGTCCGGATGGCTGCCAATGCAATAGTACCCTAGTGATTTGCCTTAAACTGTCAGACTTCCCCGCGGCACTGTCTCCGTCTACCGTGGGTCTCTACATCAGCAGCTCCAACATCCTGTCGCTTCGCGGTGAAGACTTTGCAGGCTTTTCCAATACCCTTCACACCTTTGGGGTGAAAGACTCTGTGTTGGGGGAAGTGCAACCTGGTACACTTGATTCCACTGTCAACTTGGAGAGCTTGCTCTTTACTGGTACAAGTTTACAAAATCTCCCCGAGGCCTTGTTCCAGCACCTCCTGCATTTAAAAACTCTGAAATTAAGCAGCAACCGGCTCCGGGAGCTCCATCCGAGGTGGTTCACCTCCCTTTCAGCTCTTACGTCTCTCGACCTCAGTGGGAATCAATTTGCTTCTATACCTGAGGAGACATTTAAACCCCTAGCTCAGCTGAATTACCTCATGCTAAGCGGCAACAACATAAGTCAGATCTCTGGGAAGAACCTGCGAGGTCTCAGCAAGCTGAAAGTTCTACGGCTGAGTAAAAACGCTCTGCGGGAGATTCCTGCTGGTTTCCTGGATGACCTCGCAAGCCTGGAGGAGTTGTCTCTCCAATACAACGTGATCGCTCACCTCTCACCCGACACGTTCTCCAAAACACCAAATCTCCAAAAGCTTTTTCTGTCCCATAACCGGCTCACAGCCCTTTCGCAGGGGCTCTTTCTGAACCTGCCGCAGCTGTCCCACATCTCCCTGTATGAAAACTACCTGGAAACTCTTGGTCCTGGGGTGTTTGGACCTATGCCATTGAATCAGTTATGGCTCTACGACAACAAGTTGAGCATTCTGGAGGACGATACCTTCAAGAACCTGACCCAACTGCATCTGCTGGTCGTAAGCCGGAACCAAATAAGCCACGTGTCCCCTGGGGCATTCAGGGGCCTGGAGCAACTGGGAGAGGTGTCACTTCATACCAATCGCCTCACAACTTTGGAGCCCGGTACGTTCCAAGGTCTGCCCGGTTTAGTCAACATTTCTCTGGAGCATAACACTATTGGCTCCCTCCCTTCTGGGTTCCTCCAGGGAATCCGACAGCTCGGTCAGATAGACCTACAAAATAACTCACTCTTGAACCTGCCCCAGGAGATCCTGGAAAACCTCAGTGTGGCGGACGAGGTGCTCCTGCACCAGAACCCTTGGACTTGTGACCAAGATATCGTGCCACTCAGGGACTGGTTGAGGAAGTACCCGTCAAAAGCCAATCACAGCCTTGTAGTGTGTGACATGCCCTCCAAACTGAACAGTGAGATGATCGCTGAGCTCAAGGATGAGGACCTGGTTGTGCTGAGGTCTACTGACGAGCCTGCAACAGAAAAAAGTACAAAGCCTGATATCCTTGCCCCGATGAACAGCACGGCCACCCCAACTGCTGAAACCCCAACGACCTCGGGGAACAGAAATAACTCTGGTGATGGACAAGGGGGGGGAGGGCAAGAGGTTTTGCTAAGAGACCACACCATCATAATAATCGTAGTCGTGTGCACTATTATTATCTGCAGCCTCATTGCCTGCTTGGTGTGGTATAGGAGAAACAAGAAACAAGGCAGCCGCAATCTGGGGCGCAGGAATAAGAGCAACTCGTACTCACTGTAGGCTAGACCACCCACATCATCTACCACGGACATGTGAAAACCAAGGGAGTCAAAGGCTCTGCTGAGTTCTGCAGTGAAGGATCATTAGCAGATCATTTGTGGTTTATTAGGGAAATAAACTCCAATTGGTTACGTCTTTGTAGTGGCATTCATGTACTTGCAGCTGAGCTCAGGTTCAGATGAAATAGTCAACTAGAGGAAAACAAAAGATATATTTTTTATTAATATTCGATTAATGCCTGAATAAAATCCCTTTCTTCTGAAGGTTTTCTGTGAGCATTGAAAACTGAACTGTACTGAACTGTAATAAAAATGTAATGCTTGTTGCAACAATGTTACAAATACAACTTTGTTTTGCATATTGCATTAATGTTAATAATAATGTCGTCTTCAAATTCTGTTTTTATTTCATTGCAATTGCTGATGATATTTCAATATTTGAGATTAGAATCATGTGTTTTACTGAATAAAAGTCCCAGATTAAATTGGATCATTTTTGGAATAGGTAAAAAAAACTGCTGTCAATAGATCAAAATATTTAATCGGATTAATCACAAAAAAGTTTAAAAGAAACATATTTACTACAAACCAAATGCAGGTATGGAAGAATGAAATGCTAAAAGCAGTTAGAGTTTTATTATTATATTTGTTACTTTTCACTTTAGTTTTTCTGAGCAAAAAGGTCTCAGGGAGTACTTAGTATTGCCCAAAACATCGATAATAAGATTAATATTAAGCAGACAACTGCATAAATAATATGTTACAAAATGCAACAAAGTGAACATAAACAGCTTGCCTGTAAATTGTTTGCAAAGAAACATCTCATGCAAATGAATGTTGCAACAAGTAGGCCGATGCTGCCGCATCATATTGCAAGCGCGATGTGTTAAAGTGCAATGTTCCGCCCAGCGCTCCGCGGTGCGTCTCCTCAGTCATCCGGTTAGTTGAACGGGCCTTACTGCCTGCCTCTCAGTTAATACCAGGTGCGCATGCGCGCTGAAGATACTGAGGGAGGAGCCATCTAAACTGGATACTAATCAGAGTTTAAAAAAAAAGAGTGCGTGTTAAAGTCTCGAGATTAATCACATGCGTTAACGCGTTAACTATGACAGCCCTAATATATATATATATATATATATGAAATACATGTTATACAAAAATATTTTATTCATTTCAAAATTGCCTCTTTTGCAAAAGAGGCATATTTTTTGGATGTCAGCATTCTCAGGAATGCATCAAAGGCTACCCCTCCCTTTAACATGTGTACCACAGGCAACGTTATCTAAAGACATTCCATGAGACTTTTCAGATTAAAATTTGTCATCTAAACTGTTGCAATAAATATTCCCCTCAAAGGTTGGGTTATCTGTTCCTATCAGTTCAATGTTCATAACAGAGCAGCTATACAGCCACACTTAACAGTTAGGTGTGTACTACTAAGTGTAACCTTAAGGCCTGGACGTGCACTGTTAGCCTAACGGAGGTAAGTTGAGGTGAGTGGTGGTGGGTGAAGGGCCGGTTCAGTCATTGGTCTACACAGCATGTAGAAGAACTGGCTCAGCACACAACGATCTCCATGTTTTGATAGTCAAACATTTAAAACAACTAAAATAAAACAACAAATGATTGAGTATGATGATATGATGATGATGATGATAGTGGACAGCCTTGCAGGACCTTCTGGTCCATCTTGAGAAAAGTCTATGTGTTCCAGTGATGTGTCCACTTGGTAGCATTAATATGGCTTTCTCGGGATAGAGTCCTATCGGAGATGATTGGAAAGCCGCTTTGACGGGAAACGGCAACCGGTTTCAGGCATCTCCAATGTGGTTTAAAGGGGCTCTGCCCTGAGATAACCATCTCCATGTACTAGAGCACCAGATGGGACAATTTTCCATCCTGTTTCTCAGTCCAGGCAACAGCTGTGGGATGCTGGGTCCAGGCCACTGGAGCAAGCTAGAACATATATAAAAATCCAAATGTTTGGAGGACACACACACCCACTCACAGTCTCTCTCACACGCGCACACACACACACACACACACACACACACACACACACACACACACACACACACACACACACACACACACACACACACACACACACACACACACACATACACACACACACACACACACACACACACACACACACACACACACACACACACACACACACACACACACACACACACACACACACACACACACCAGCAGTGTATGTGTAACAAAATATGTGTAACAAAGTAAGAGCAGTCCGAACTGATTTTGTCATGAACTACTTTTTTTTTCACAAGGAAGTTAGTGAATTGGAAGCTCAATAATAATGTATTGATATGTTATGAGCTGCGATACACTTACAATTACTACATTTTTTAACCATTTTTTGCTGTCAAACCTTAACCTGTGTAAAGACTGTAATTATGTCTTAAAAAAAGTAATAAAGAGAGCAGTGAAAAGTAGCTGACGAGGGTAAGGCGATCTAGTGAATAACAATTGCCATTCCTCTGCTGCCAAAACAAGAGGTCAAATTGCCCCAGTGCCAGGATGGCTATAAAGAAAAAGGGATGAACTTAGTTCTGCCAAAATAAATGCAATGTGCAGACTTCTCAATTCAGAGTCATTTCCCAGCATGCGTAGCCTGTTTAGAATCATGATGCAACAATCAAAGGATTCTTGTAGGATTTGTTCATGTTGTTCCTGAAGCATTCATGGTCTTTCATGGTACACCATCCAAGTTGATTGGTACGTTTGCTTGGGTTGTGCAATTTGTGTGTTAATTTAGCTTTACTTTAAATTAATGGCAGGGGTTACCAAACTAGGGGGGGGACTGGAGTCATGACAGGGAACAAGAAAGTTTGGAACAAGTCACCTTTACGATTATAGGTGACTTGTTCCTATTAAGGTTTTCCATTGCAGCGTGCAATGGAGTGTGCAAGCAAAGGTCTAAAAGTGTCTTTATGTGGGTGCATTGAGGGGGGGGCTGACATTTTTTTTTATCTACAAAAGGGGGGCCCTGCAGAAAAGGTTTGGGAACCACTGCTTAAGGGTCAGCAAAAATCCCTGTCGGTCACAATGTAACAAAACAATACTTGCTCTGGATGAATCCACCAACATCACTGTAACTACTTGACTTAATCATTCACCCATCAGTTTGGGTGAAGAGATCCTATCCTCTTTGTACAAACCCCCACACCAGCTTCTCCACTACCTTTCTGAGGCTACAAACTGTCTGGCTAATAGGGCAGGGAGGAAAATAATAAAGTGACTGCTTGCAGGTGCGTTAGCTCCAGGCCCTGCATCATAGGAAACGTTCCAACACTGTCTTAAATAATGTTCCCCTGACTTTCGTAAGATAGTCGAAAAACAAATAAAATAAACAAAAAATTAAAAAATAATAAAGGTCACAGATCACAGAGAAATATGGGATTACATCATAACTACTTTCACAAACTAGATTTAAAATTCATATCCAAGTCCAACCCCTTCTGAAAGCTTCATCCACTTAGTGCAAATTGCTTTTCTTGGGTCATTCTTCTTTAATGAAACAGGAAAGGCGTAACTTTAACCCTAACCCTAACGCTTTGCAGTGGTTGGTTTCTGGCCTTTAAGAGCTTTGCTTGTTTCCACCAAGCTGTTTTGAGAGCCGTTTCGGAGCCCGCGCGTCATCGCGAACCAGTTCTTTGGGTTTCCACCGCAATGGAGCCGCTTTCTGGCTCCGTTAAGTGGTTCGTTTGCGGCTCCACTTCGAAGCTGAGCTGGCCAGCCGGCTCCACTACGTCAGGGGCTGGGGGCGTGGCTTACGGGGCTGGGGGCGTGGCTTATTGGACAAACTCAAAACAAACTCAAAGTTTTTTTCCGCCATCTTTAAAATCAGTAAAATTCTCCGTGGACGTGAAGGTGACAGTGGTCCGTGGACGAGACAAACTACGTTTGTTTGCGTTGTTGTCCTCGGCAGAAGGTCACAATAAACTAGAGGAGCTTCTAGAACAAACCGCTATTAGAAAAACTACAGCGTGAGATGTCTTCAGCGGGGGACAGGACCGAGGAGCTAATCGATAACAAACTGGACGATACGAGGGGCTAATCGATAACAAACTGGACGATACGAGGGGCTAATCGATAACAAACTGGACGATACGAGGGGCTAATCGATAACAAACTGATGATCCGCTGCTGTCACTCTGGTCCTGGTAAGTTTTACTTTATAAATCTTTCCCGTGTTGCCAACCAGCTTTGTATTTATAATCTGTTTAGCGAGCTGCTCATTATCACATCAATGTTATGTTCCTATCATCACAAATGAGGAGCTATGATTGCTAGGCTTCTGTTAGCCGATATTAACCTTGATAACGTCAGGATGCTACTTTCTAAAAACAGTAAAGTGTAATGGAGTCATGTTTTAATGCACTTTTCTCTTGTTTTAGTTGTTTATGGAGTCTTCTTCCCTGGACGATGCGATGCGGAGCTACGGCCCCCACTGGGCTGCAGCTCACAGGAGCCCCTCAGCCCCTCGGAGCTTTATTAACATGGACTTATTACACTGCACTCTATACTTTTACATTTTGTGATTACTGTATATTGTGTATTTAATGTTTTTTTTTTTTTTTTTTAATAAAACATTTCTATTTTTCATACAATGTCCGCTTCATTATGCTTTATCAACCGAGAAACATAATACAAGATGACAGTTTTGAAGAAGAAAAGGCAAATGGTCCCTTCTGTTTAAGTACTCTATTAATGCAGCTCTAACGTCAAGTCCATTTTATTAGTATAGTCCTTTATCACAGTTAGGGGCTTCAACGTAATCGCGTCCATAGCACTAAAGACGAGCAGCTGTTTGTAGCCTCAAAGCCAGGCGCAACACTTTAACATCCATCATGTAATATACTGTTGTGGAAGTTGGCGCGAGATGCTGGGACAGCAGAGACGTTAACAGTGACGTCATGACGTGGCTCTCTCGGCGAAAAAGGCAGTGGAAACGCAAACCGGTTTTTTGCCGGCTCCCAATTGAACCAAATGCGAACCGGCTCCGTTGACTCGCGAGAGCCCGAACTGGGCTTTCTTTGGTGGAAACGAGGCATTATGCCTCGTTTCCAGGCATAATCGTTTCCTCTAGTTGTTTCCAGAGTCTTAGAGTAGCCTACTCCAACTGTCTCTAATCCTCTCAATATGGCCGACAACAAAAGTTCCCATGATGCATTCTGATGTACAAGCCCTCTGTAACATAGTGCTGTTGTATCCGTGATATTACTCTGTGACTAATTTGACCTCAACAAGAAACGTTGAAATGGTCAACAATAATTAAATGAGACAAGAAAAACATTGCACACACACACACACACACACACACAAAATGGCCGCCGGTCCACAAACTACATCTCCCAGCATGCCCCACAACTCTGACAGGTGTGAAGCCACACTGGGTAAACAGACAAAAGCCTAGACCAGGGGTACTCAACTTCAGAGGCCAAGAGGGCCACATTTAAACCACAACAGGTGCAAAGGGCCACAAAATATTATTAACATATATTTGTACCATTATTATTTTAAAAATATTCTCAATTTGAGTAACAAATGTAGTGTCAAGTTGATGTTTTATTAACACTGGAGTGAATAGCTTTGCATTGATGACATTGATCAAGTTTGCAATTGCTACTTATTCCTATTGAGAGCTCTGAGTCTGCATGTCACAAATATTAATAACAATAACAATATAACAAACAACTTTTTACTTATTCCAATTGAGAGCTCTGAGTCTGCATTTCACAAATATGAATAACAATAACAATATAACAAAACATTTTTACTTATTCCTATTGAGAGCTCTGAGTCTGCATTTCACAAATATGAATAACAATAACAATATAACAAACAACTTTTTACTTATTCCTATTGAGAGCTCTGAGTCTGCATTTCACAAATATTAATAACAATAACAATATAACAAACAACATTTTACTTATTTCTATTGAGAGCTCTGAGTCTGCATTTCACAAATATTAATAACAATAACAATATAACAAACAGTTGTTACTTATTTCTAGTGAGAGCTCTAAGTCTGCATTCTTTTCAGATCAGTACTTTCAGATCTGGTTGTTGCTCAGTTGTAGCTGCTCTGAGATTTTATTCCCATGGCAGAGAAGGAGCTTTCACACACATAAGTAGATCCAAAGCAGGTCAGGATTTTTTTTGTTTTAAATGTTTGTTTTTTTTATTAGTTTTTTTTGTTGATAATTCATAACCAGGCATGTTGGGGGCCACACAATAAGCGTCTGCGGGCCGGATGCGGCCCGCGGGCCGCCTGTTGAGTAAGTGTGTCTTAAATGTTAGTCTGTTGGTGCGTGAGTCAATGATCACACTGGCTTAGAAAGTTCGTTTTAATGCTAATCCGTAGCTACAGACAGTAGCGCTGCATGAGGCTACCGGCATTACAGACCTAACATTCTGACGGGTACCGTGGCTCATGAGGAACAAACAGAACAGTCATTTAACCGAATGATCTACATAATTTCCCTTTAGCTCGCATCTCCTATATATAAACAAAATAGCACTGGGTATGTATCATCATTACAGAACATGTGGCTATTTAACAGATGTTGGCCTATTCATAATACTATCACCATAAGTGCATAAATTAAGAACTTTGTTGAGGTATAATATATAGAGATATGATGATAGAGATATATTATATGACTCCATGTATTTCTGTGTATCATATTGTTTGTGTAAGTAGCTGTGACTACTACTGTGTTGTGTTCATTGGGTAGCGCTGTTGCGCATGATTGTGATGTCACTACCTGGGGTATAAGACCGTTGAAGTCACGCCCCTTTATTATGTCTTCGGTTCTGCTCGTGACCGTGACATGTGTGCACCAAATAAACAACGCCGAGTTGAATGGCTAAATTGCACTGTGAGAATATTCACCTTTCCACTGCAGATAGACAAAAGGTAAAAGTCTACTCTGTCAACAAACTTGGTGTAAATACTCAGTGAACATTACATTTTTTTCTCTTTATTTTTTATTTGTTTTAGAACTGTATTGGCAGTGTAATTTGGGTTTGGCCAGTGGCGGCTGGCCCATAGGGGGCGATGGGGCGCCGCCCCCACTAAACCACACGCACAAACAAAATGAAAAAAATGTATTGTCAATATGTGTGTGTTTAAAATATGGAATGCACCCAGAAATATGTGTAAAATATGATTTAAAAATAATTTGCGCAACATAATATGCTTTTCCTAGTACACATATGCCTAGTACACTGCAGCCTTAAGGGCGCATTTGTATGACGATGCTGCTGGGGCGCTTTTCAAATCGCCCCACGGAGGCGGGTCTCTGTAGCAGTTTAACCAATTGCTGATTCAAGATATAAACGAGTGACATAAAATGTAGCCAATCAGCGTCCTCAAAACGTCTTCCCGTGAGGTGCTTTTCAAATCGCCCCACGGAAGACGTCATTTTTTGTGTGTCACAGTGTACTACTAAGAAAAGCATATTATGCTCTCTCTGCAGGCACACACACATACCATACACACACACACACACACACACGCACACACACACATACACGCACACACACACACACGCACACACACACACACACACACACACACACACACACACACACACACACACACACACACACACACACACACACACACACACACACACACACAGAGATGCACACGCACAGACGCACACTCACACACAGACACACACACGCACAAACACACACACACACACACACACACACACACACACACACACACACACACACACACAGAGATGCCACGCACAGACGCAAAACACACACACACACACACTTACAAATATATGTCAGTGTGTGCCGATATATATATATTTTTGTTGAGTGATTGATATAGTTTTCGTGAGTGATTTAAACAAGCAGGTATATATATATATGGATGTCAAGATCGTGAAGTCCAAGGGGGGGGGGGGGTGTAGCTGGTAAAATGGTATAGCCCCCCCTGGTGAAAAATGCACCAGCCGCCACTGGGTTTGGCCTGCAGGTGCGGCCTGAACGTGTTGTGCAATGTGCATTACTGTCATCGGGGAGGTGAGCCGTGGGCGTCGGCCGAAGAGGGGATGTGTGTTATGAATGCACGGCACCTGGCTCTGGTGTTTCTGGTGTGGGGGGAACACTGTCCAATGTGGAGGGGTCAGTGTTCTGGGAGTCTGGGTGAAGCTGTGATGGCGGCCGCTCTGCCACAGGAAGGATGTGGCGGCGATTCCTCCTGTAGGTCTTCCCGTTGGACTGGATGATGTAGGAGCGTGGCTCCTTGCTCATTCCCTTTACAGTCCCAAGCTGGTCGTATCCTTTGGGGGTCTACATTCGGACCATTTGTCCCTCTGCCAAAGGCTGTAGTGGACGACTGGACTTGTCGTAGCTTTATAGTGAGCTTTCTATTGAGGAGTTGGGTGCTGACTTGCTGGGTGTTCTTCACGGCTGGTTCCAGTAGTTTGGTACTCACTGGAATGGCTGCGCGTGTCTGCCGCGACATCAGGCGTTAGGGGAGCCTAGTGTTTTGTCACCGGGGATGTTTCTGAGGTTCAGGAGATTGAGGAAGACGTCAGTCCCATCTCTGAGATTTATCAATCAGCTGCTTGGCGCTGCGGACCGCTCTCTCCACAAGTCCGTTCGACTGGGGAAACTCGGGGCTGCTGGTGGCATGAATGAAATCCCATTGTTTGGAAAAGTCTTTGAAATGCTGGCTGGTATATTGTCCAGCATTGTCAGAGAAGAGGGTGTGCCGTGGGCTGAGAAGTGTGTATTCAACTTGGAGATCTCATGAGGAACAAACAGAACAATCATTTAACAAAATGATCTACAGGAACCGGGGAGCACATGGCCAGAAGGAGCTGTGCACTTGTAGAAAAGCCACATTTTTGTTGTGCTTGGAGAAAAAGCCCTTTTTTTTAAACTTTATTATTTTGACATGTTTTGCCTGGAACTCTGCACTGCCCAACACTAGCCCGCTGAGACGGCCTCTCATGATGTTACAACACACACACACGCACTAGCAGAGTGCTACTTCATAACGTCAGTCTGGTGCTTGGAGCGAGAGGCATCTGACATCCAGGTGCAGATGTCAGTAGTGTTAGTGGAGCCAGGAATGAGTGACTTGTGTCTGCTTGACATCCCGTCAGCAGCAAATAAAATAATAAAGCATCTTGTGATGATTACTGTACTTTTTTTTAACCCGTATTACATTATACCCAAAGAGGTATGCGCCTTCAGTCGTGGGTTTTATCCACAATCCACAATTGCACCTCAAGTCAAGATACTGTCAGGGGGAATTCCAAAAGAGTTCTTGAGTTCCAGGTAAGGGCCTCTGCCTTGCCTGGTTTATGTGGGGAGGGGTGTGCAATGCTACATGCTCTGGGTCAATAGGATCTTTTATTTAATAAAAAACAACATAAATGTAAATGGGCATGATTTCAATAATTTTGAACGTTGCAGATATTATTAACACATTTCATAGCGTGAGGTATGAGACAATGTTTGCTGTGATAAGAGAGAATAAAAGGTTTATTTGTGTTGGCGTACCTCCTATAACTAGACAGTCTAGAGATAGTCGTGGGCCCGTCTCAAGCCATTTCCTTCCCTGCGCTTATCTGACCAAGTGTATCCTCTACACACCCCGCCTTGCACCAGCACACCACACTCTTCACACTCTTCATAGATATAGTACAGAATTGTATGTGCATGTTTTCTTTACCTAGTCATAAAAACCCTTTGTTTGACGTGACAGGCGGGTTACATCTAAGGTAAGGAAATCATAAATTCTATGTCTTTATATTTGATTGGCTCTTAGTTACACTACAAGGTGTTATTGCAAATAAACTTGTATTGTATGTGATTTTTTAACAGATCTCACTTTGAAAGTATCATTTAACATAAGTAAAGGTTAAACATATGGAACGGCCTGCCAAACAGAAAGTGTACCTTTTATCAAAATCTATAATATTTCTCGTTATCTTTCCTTAAACATTTGCTTTAAACTTCCTTTTTTTCATAGACACTGAACATGTCTAGGAGGACTCCATTTTTGGGAGCTTTGTTTAAAAATGGACTCTTCCTCTTCCTCTTCCTGTTGATTGAGTGTTCTTCGGCTAAATGTGAAAATGAGAAGAAATGTACCAAAGAACACCAAGAGGTTTTCGGCGTCACCACTACGGAAATCCCACAAGTGTTGAAACCTGTAGTCACAGAGTTGTTCTTTGTGGACAGTCAAATCAGCACCATCCCCAACGGAGCGTTTGTGGCCAATCCTCAGCTGGAAAGAGTGGAGTTCATGAATACGCCCACAGTGTCCGTGGAGGCTGGAGCCTTCAAGGGTTTGGACAAGCTAAAGTACATTGAAATTTCCAGCACTCCGCTCATGTCGGTCCCAGTTGGAGTCTTTGCCGAAGTCCCACATTTGGAGACGCTTGTGCTGAAAGCCAACAAGCTTTGCGGTCTCGAGAAAGGTCTATTTGACGGCCTTCAACAACTGGAAATTCTCCATCTGCATTTGAATACAATACTATCCATAGAGGATGGCACGTTCGATGAGCTCAAGAGTCTAAAGACCCTCCATTTAGCCAAAAACAACCTCAGCTCTATTTCCCCCGGCCTTTTCTCCCACCTCAATGAACTGCAGGTATTGAGACTCTATGGCAATTTTCTCACCTCCGTCCCTGAAGACGCCTTTCTACATTTACCCAAACTGGTGGAAATTGCAATACAGGGAAACAAGATAACTAAACTACCACCAATGCTTTTTTCCACATAAAGACAAACTAAAAAGAATAATGTTGGATAACAATCTTCTCAGTGATTTACCACCACATTATTTCAATGGCTTTAGTCTGCTCAAATCACTGACACTGCATGCAAATCAACTGACTGTTCTACCACCTGATTTGTTTGGAGGAACACCCAAATTAAACTGGATCAGTCTCAGTCAAAACAATTTAAGCAGTCTTCCTAGTGGAATATTCAGCCCCCTGACAAACTTAAAGAAGCTAGACCTGTCCTTAAATAATTTTGCCACTTTATCTTCAGAATATTTTGACGGCCTTGCAAAGCTTACAGAGCTTATTGTATCGAACAACACACTCAAATCTTTGGACGCAGACGTCTTTGAAAAGGTGACATCAGTAACCACCCTGAAGCTATCGAGCAACAACCTGGAGAACCTTCCCGAAGGAATTTTTGAACCTTTGAAACGGCTGCAAAAAGTCTATCTTGATGATAATCCCTGGCGTTGCGATTGCAATCTAATCTATTTATACCGATGGATTAATACCAACTCTGAAGCCATAAAACTTCCCGTGGTCTGTATGTCTCCAAAATATTTAAGTAAGAGGGAGCTGAGGTCACTCACAGAGGATCAACTCCTGTGCCCCACCCTTCCTCCAACCACCACTCCTTTACATACAACTACCATCCCAACCACTGCCAGCCCCACCACAACCACCACCGCTACCCCCATCCCAACCACCACCACCATCCCAACCACCAACCCCATCCCAACCACCACCACCACCATCCCAACCACCACCACCATCCTAACAACTACCACTATCCCAACCACCACCACCATCCCAACCACCACCACCATCCCAACCACCAACCCCATCCCAACCACCACCACCACCATCCCAACCACCACCACCATCCCAACTACCACCACCATCCCAACCACCACCACCATCCCAACCACCACCACCATCCAAACCACCACCCCCATCCCAACCACCAACCCCATCTCAACCACCACCACCATCCCAACCACCACCACCATCCAAACCACCACCACCCCTACTACAACTACCATTCCAACCACCCAAGCCAGAGTGATCCTGTACACCACCCTGCTGGTGCTGGTGGTCATCTGTACTCTGGTGCTGGGAAAGTTTGCCTGGTCTCTGTACCGTCTGCTGCAGCAGAGAGGTGGGCTGGACGGCAGGGTCAACTTCACCAGCTTCTCCTACCGAAAGGAGGTCATCCTGAGACCCCTGCAAGAGGCCGAGACCGTCAGACTTTGAAGTGTGTCAGGATTGGCAGTTCTGCCTCCCAGCGTTTCACAGCCCTCGTCCAGGTAGCCACGCCCCCTTTTCACGTTCCGCATTTATGTCAGTTTCCCCAGCCTTCACCCGGGTAGCCACGCCCCTTATCATGTCCCGTATTCATGTCACAGTTTCCCAAGCCCTTGTCCATGTAGCCACGCCCCCTATCACGTACCGCATTCACGTCACCGTTTCCCCAGCCCTCGTCCAGGTAGCCACGCCCCCTATCACGTACCGCATTCCTGTCATCGTTTCCCCAGCCCTCGTCCTGATAGGCCCCCGTGTGTTTAAATAGGCGGCGTCTTCTTTTGTTCGGCGCCGGTTCATTGTACATGTGTATATTATATTATATATTCTGTCTCGTTGTGTTATGCCGAGAACTTGTTACATGTGTATATGTACATGTGTATATTATATTATATATATACTGTCTCGTTGTGTTATGCCGAGTTATTGTTTCATGTGTATGAACAAGCGTCATGTTCCACGTCATGCCACCGTCAGGTTATTGTAGTTAAGTCTTTTGCTTTTGAGCTTCATGCGTTTTCCATCTAAGTGATTTTTGTGTTACTGTGTTATCAGTAAAGAATCTTTATTTGGATACGTGTGTTGTGTCGTGCATTTGGGTTCTCCTCCTAAGTCCCCGTCCCTCCTTCCTCATTCCCCCCACGTCGACTATCCGTGACAAAGTGTGTGAAGTGGCATGCCCATTTTTTTATTTTTCCCCTCACCCCTATGATATGATCTGGTTTTCTGTTTATTTACATATATTTTATTGGTAGTAGTAGTAGGAGTAGTAGCATTTTTTATTATTATAATATGATAATGTTATATGATAATTTCCCTGTTTTCTAGCAGAGGGAACCAGATGTTCACAAAGCAAGAAGGATAATTAACTAACTTGGAACAATCCTGTGAACTCTCATTTGAATTAATCTTAGGAATAAAGATCTTGACCTTGTTTATAAGTGCTTATGATACAAATAATCCCCTATTTCTTGCTCAGTGTTCAGATCACACTCCAATACGCCAGCCATACCGTTGCGTCCCTGCCTCCCAGTATGAGATGGTGAGGACCCACATAAAACATTTAGTAAATACTATTTGCTTAACATCGAATTCAGATTCCAGTGCGCTCTGCTACTGACGATTATATACAAGGTTATATTATTGAAAAATCTAAAACATAATATTTTCAATCGGCCGGTTCGGCCTGGAAGGGAGCAGCTTTTCTCACTTCCTGGCCACTCAATATTTTTGGGTCCATCTAAGCATAAATTATGATATGTTATTATAGTTTCAGAAAATTGAACTCATCATTGAATTCATCATTTTCGTGATGAGCAAAAATGGTGTGTTTATGTCCCTTCGTGCCCCTGTCCTTTCGTGTCCTGTGTTCTGTCTCTCTCTTGTGTTCCCAATGTGTCTCTACATGTTCCCTTTGTGTGTGTGTGTGTGTGTGTGTAGCCGATGTATAAGTATTAGTTTATATTTCACCAATTATCCATTTATTTTGTAATTTCGATTTCTTCATTCACACAGTGTGTAATTCTATACATGTTTATATTCATATTTGATTAATCTATATAAAATCTTGCTGCTGGGGGGAAAGGGTATAACTTTAAAGATGTCACTGTAATTGTAATTACATGATCAAAAGGAGATATATATTTTGTTTGACTATACGATCAGATTGATATATTTTGTTTCATTGTTTGATTGATTTAACCGAGTATGGTATACGTGGTAACACCAGTTATATGGTCAGTCGGCTGGAACCCCGCTGAGGAGAGGTGTTTGCATATGGGAACCTGCCTGTTGCTGTACTATTTCTTATTTTATGCAATTCCACGCAGAATAAAGACCCATCCTGTCGGCAAGGCAGCAGTTGTCATCCGTCTCATCTCTCAGCACGCATCGACACAACGCAGAGTCGTGTACAACACACAGTAACAGAGCAGACCGCTCACATTGGTGCCGTGACCCGGATTGGCATCGCTTCAGACTGTTTCATCGTCATATCTGGAGCTGTGGATCAACATCAGCTTGGTCACCTGAGGTTGCTACACGTCACACATTTATGTTAATGTTATTTTTCTTTTGAAGAAAGGTGTTTAAAGAGGTATAGGGAAAATTAGTTTAAAAAATATATATATATATATATATATTTTGTATTTTGCATTTATTGTTTTGAGGGTAAATTTGACATTTCAGTATTTTCTTTTGTACAGTTAAGTATTGCCTTAGAGGTTGAGAATGACATATGTTACTAGAAAAAGGGATGAGGGCCAGATTCCAACTGATGATTTCAGTTTTGCTATTGGGAGGGGGAAATTTCTCAGTGAGTTGCCTTATACCCCGTCCGTGCCTCCAGATGTAGCCGATGTATAAGTATTAGTTTAGATTTCACCAATTATCCATTTCTTTTTTATTTATTTCTTGATTTCGTTTAGGTTTTTCATGGGTGTGAATTTTGGTGAAAAGGTATTTGAGGGACAGTGTGATCCATGTCGGTATTCACATGCAGTATGATTTATGTGTTTGGAAATGGCAGGGTGTTTATATGGTGTAAGAGGCATCATATTAGTCTAAGAGTGACTAAGGCCTGATCACCCTTATGTTTTCTCTGAACCTATATAGTAGGTGGCTTGTACAGCTGATGGTAAAGCTTAGAGTTTTGCAATGAACCCTGGTCAGGTTTTCACATTTGAAAGAGTTTTCACAGTTTTGACCCATGTTTGGTCTGGATTTTGGTGAAATCTAGGGGTGGATGTAGCCGATGTATAAGTATTAGTTTATATTTCACCAATTATCCATTTATTTTTTATTTATTTATTGATTTCGTTTTGTTTTCATGCATGTACCAGCTGTGTATATGTTTATTTTGGGGAGCATTTATTTTTTATTAATTTGGAAACTTTTCTTCTGACATTTGGTAGATGTCACTTCCTCTGCATTAGCTTCACTCTCACGAGTGAGATTGGTCGGCGGGACCCAGAACGCAGACCAAGACAGTGGAGCTATAACATAAAGCTTTATTTAAAACACAACACAAGAGTGATCAGGGACAGTCCAGGGGTCTGGGTACCAGGAGGTCGAGTAGCGACAGGTACCAGACATGTCATTCTAATGACCAGGGAGCTCGTATAGACCGGAGTAACGCGAGACAGGCGGGATAGGCAAGGGATCGGGATCTGGATCTCCGGGACATCAACGTGGCAATTCCGTCCAGAATGTACGACTTAACGTGTGACGTGTAGTTCGACGTACGACCTAACACTGGGGTAACGGGAAGCCAGGGTATATATACCCCAGGTGAGGGGATTAACAATTAGATGCGGCAATAGCTGGACAGGTGTGTGTGTGTGTGTGTGTGTGGCTTGGCCACGCCAAAAAAATCCTAGCGGAAACCCTGATATATATATATATATATATATATATACATATATATATACATATATACATACATATACATATATATACATATATATATATACATACATATATAATACATAAAATAATAAAACTTAATAAAGTGACTTAATTACAGTCCTACAGCGAAATCTAAAACAGCTTTTAGCCGGGCTCAAATTCTCTACTGGTTGGTGCGAAATGCATTCTGGGATATTCTGGGACCGAAGGCTGCAGAAGTCTGCATCGATGCACACTTCAATTTGGGGAAAATAAGGCTGCATTTGAGGGCTGCATTTGAAGGAGTCTACGGAATGGGACAGCCTCGTCGCGGCTGCTGTGACGTAAGCGGTCTTCAAATGCGGCCTAAAAGGATGCAGCCCCTGAAATGGAACACAGCCATTGGCCGTGTTCCATTTCAGAGTCTGCAGCCTAAAAGGCTGCATTTGAAGGCTGCATACGTCACAGCCGCCGCGACAAGGCTGTCCCATTCCGTAGGCTCCTTCAAATGCAGCCTTCAAATGCAGCCTTAATTTCCCGAATTTGAAGTGTGCATCGATGCACACTTCTGCAGCCTTCGGTGCCAGAATATCCCAGAATGCATTTCGCACCAACCGAACAGAATTGTGGGCCGTGTTCAATTTCAGGACAGAATTTGAGCCCGGCTAAAAGCAGTTTTAGATCTCGCTGTAGCAGTGTAATTCAGTCACTTTATTAAGTTGTATTATTTTATTACGCGACAATATACCTATGTAGATTATACATATTTGTTCAGTTTATCCAAATAAAGCCTGTTTAGAAATATGCTACGGCGATTTCGGAGATGTCGGGAGCCGCATATGGGAAGCGCTGGCGCGGGCCAGCTGGTCTCCCAGGCCGCCAGTGTGTGTGTGTGTGTGTGTGTATATATATGTGTGTATATATATATATGTATATATATAACAATATAGATTGGTTAATATTGGTGAAGTTATAATTCCTATTTATATATATCTATATATATATATATATATGTATATATATATATATCTATATATATATATATTAATAGGAATTATAACTTCACCAATATTAACCAATCTTTATTTACCCATGGTTCTGTCTTAGCCGAAATAACATCAAACGTCGACGCCGGCGGTGAAACTCCAGCTCCTTAAGTTCATTAGTTAAAAAGAATACTGAATACAAATCATCCATTTTTAACACGCAATTGATTTTCCTCGTATTATTAAACTCTCAAAAAGACGCTTCTAGTTGGACTATCTCCGCGGCTCTGGTCAGCGCGCGACGACGGTGGGCGTGGCGCTTCGTGACGCAGCTGGTGACGCATTCAGGAAGTACTCCGTAGGCTAGACCGTCCCATTTAACAAGTTTTTGAAGCAGCCTTCGAAGCAGCCTTAAGACTGCAGCCTTCGGATGCAGCCGAAGGATGCAGCCTTAAGGCTGCAGACCCTGAAATGGAACACGGCCATTGACTCACATGTGGCCTATGTAATAGGCCCGTGTTCCATTTCAGAGTCTGCAGCCTAAAAGGCTGCATTTGAAGGCTGCATACGTCACAGCCGCCGCGACAAGGCTGTCCCATTCCGTAGGCTCCTTCAAATGCAGCCTTCAAATGCAGCCTTAATTTCCCGAATTTGAAGTGTGCATCGATGCACACTTCTGCAGCCTTCGGTGCCAGAATATCCCAGAATGCATTTCGCACCAACCGAACAGAATTGTGGGCCGTGTTCAATTTCAGGACAGAATTTGAGCCCGGCTAAAAGCAGTTTTAGATATCGCTGTAGCACTGTAATTCAGTCACTTTATTAAGTTTTATTATTTTATTACGCGACAATATACCTATTTAGATTATACATATTTTGTCAGTTTATCCAAATAAAGCCTGTTTAGAAATATGCTACGGCGATTTCGGAGATGCCGGGAGCCGCATATGGGAAGCGCTGGCGCGGGCCAGCTGGTCTCCCAGGCCGCCAGTGTGTGTGTGTGTGTGTGTATATATATATATGTGTGTATATATCTATATCTATATCTATCTATATCTATACCTATATCTATCTATATCTATATCTATATCTCTCTATATCTATATATATATATATCTATCTATATCACAATAAAGATTGGTTAATATTGGTGAAGTTATAATTCCTATTAATATATATATATATATATATATATGTATATTATATATATATATTAATAGGAATTATAACTTCACCAATATTAACCAATCTTGATTTACCCATGGTTCTCTCTTAGCCGAAATTTTTAACACGCAATTGATTTTCCTCGGATTATTAAACTCTCAAAAAGAGGCTTCTAGTTGGACTATCTCCGCGGCTCTGGTCAGCGCGCGACGACGGTGGGCGTGGAGCTTCGTGACGCAGCTGGTGACGCATTCAGGAAGTACTCCGTAGGCTAGACCGTCCCATTTAACACGTTTTTGAAGCAGCCTTCGAAGCAGCCTTAAGACTGCAGCCTTCGGATGCAGCCGAAGGATGCAGCCTTAAGGCTGCACACTCTGAAATGGAACACGGCCTATGTCACACTTCCTGCTTCCGGAACGTTAAAAATCGCCGAGCAGTGCACTCCTACTTCCGATAGTTACCCCAGATACGTGACAAACTATGGCCGCCTCCTCTCATCGCTGTTATTGTAGTGTACCGGGCTGCTCAACGTCCAAACACAGACAGCCTTACCTCAGTCTCCACAATTTCCCGAAAGACAAACTCCTCCTTGGTCTTGGGTGAGGCTGATAAGGAGGGATGAAGGTCCCTTGTTTCATGTTCTCAGGGGTAGCACGTATGTCTGCAGTTTGCACTTTGACAAGTAGAGCATATACGTATCGAATAGTGGCCGGATATAGGCTAATAATGTCGGGAATTTTTATGATTAAAAGCACTGGTCCCAAGCTCCACACACACTCCATCTCTCATCCAGATAGAGCCACACAATGTCTTGACTCACATTGGTCAGATCATTTGATCAAGTTAATAAGGATAAGGTGGAAAAGTGTTTGGGTGATCAAACATATTTACATAAGTTAACACTGCTAATATACACAATCTAAGGCATAATAGTTATCAAGGAAGGTCATTCCAGTTTGTTTGAGTAGGGAGAGAATGTAAAGCTAAGCATTTAGGAGGGTAGGCATCGTCTAGGAGCATGGTTCAGTAACAATAACTTGTTCTACTCATAATAACCTACTTGCTCTTTTCCATGTTGCAGAGAGTATATTTCATATATATCTCTTTCTTCTTAGATTACGCTGTGTGATTCATGGCCAGTGGTGTTGACACACAGCCAATGCTCCTGTGTGGCAGGCACTGTTTTGTGCAATCACATAGTGGCATTGCTGTTCCAAACAGGTGTGCAACGAATACACATGGATGTGAAAAGATCAATTAGAGAAAAAGCTGACTATTTATTTGTCTACATATACATGCCAAGATACCTGTCTTTGAGAAATGAACATGAGCAAAACCCAGGTTCTTCAAAGAAAGATTGGAATGACAACATGTTACAATAGTTCAATAATGATGTATGTACAATATGTTACAATGTTAATTTTTACAAATCTATACAAATGACTTTACATTCAACAGTTTGCTTACATTGATAATGTTTGTGTACATAAGATTTACAGAATGTTTAACAAAATGATCTGCCACTGGAATAAACAAAATTCACTAAATTAAATTACAAAAACCTGGTGTTGAACCAATGCTTTACTTAACCCATGCCTTAACTAATGCCTTGTTTTGGTAGTTTGACGACATGCCACTGTAAACGTCTGTCAATAAGCCCTTTCATGGTGCAGTGAGATTTGTAGGTGGAGTACATCTCACTTTGCAGGAGTGGTGAGGATGGTGTCTGACACTTGAGCTCAGTGCAGTCCAAGATGACCTGGGCGTCTGGGAAATCTCTGAATTCCTCAGGGAGGTAAGCTTGCACTTCTGCAGGTGTGAGCCAGATGCATTTAGACCCCAGTGCAGTGGCTAGAAAACGTGTCCATGTTGCAATAATGCGGCTCACTGTGGACTGGTGTATGTTGAATCAATGCGCCAGGTCCCTCTCCTTCAAACCAACCGACAGGAAGACGAGGAAAAGAAAGAACTTGTCGATTGGCTGGAGCAGCTGTCTCTGAAAGGTTTAAAAAAAGGTTACTGCTTTAAGTTATAAACTAGTAAGAATGTGCTCTTGTTTGGCTAAATGTTTTATAATGGTTATGTGTACCATACCATGGGGAAAACCTGAGTTGCTGTAGTGCACTAGTGTATTTAAAGGGGGAGTCCTTTCGTGTATTTACTTCTTTAAATGCAATGGCATCCCACCCTCTGTTACTACACTACTTGATGGACGTGCTCTGGAGGCTCTTGGCTCTGGACACCCAAACCATTTAGTAAATATAAGGCTCAATCAAACCGCATAACACCATAATGTTAGCTGTAACAACTAAGCCAATGTCTCATCTCGTATGCATGACAGGCTGCAGCGGTCACGCAGTAGGCACATTAACTTTGTTTTATGAAGACTTACGATAGGATTCTTTATAGTTTAACTGATGTTTACTTTGGTCAATGTCAAACAGTTAGCTGAATAGCACAACTTCCTGGTATTATAGAATCGGATGTCCGCGTCGGGTTCTTCTCAGGTCGGGATGGGTTGGAAAGCCATGGAAACTCAAAATACATTTCAATGATGCCAAACAAAGCAGAACACAACATTGTTTGGAGTATTTCTTCTCCTGTTTCTTCTTCTCTGTCGCATTTTCTTATGGGAATTCATGGCGAAATATTACCTCAGGAGCTGTAGCTAGCTAGTTGGAAGTAAACAAATACACCGGAACAGGCTGAGCCGCATTATTTGAAGCCGGAAGTACTTCACACAGCTTAGTGCAAGTAGCCCATTGAAGCCGCACTGGGAGCACATGGCTGGAAGGAGCTGTGCACTTGTAGAAAAGCCTATTTTTGTTTGATGAACTGTGCTTGGGGAAAAGCCCTTTGTGAGGAAATAAAGCCTATTTTTTTTTTTTACTTTACTATTTTGACCTGTTTTGCCTGGAACTCATAACGTCAGTCTGGTGGTTGGAGCGAGAGGCATCTGACATCCAGGTGCAGATGTCAGTAGTGTTAGTGGAGCCAGGAATGAGTGACTTGTGTCTGCTTGACATCCCGTCAGCAGCAATATAAATGGAAACAATCTCCTTCAATGTTAGGGAAGAAGGAAGGGTTTAGAATCAATTAGAATGCAAGGTAAGCCTGATAAATCATCTTGTGATGATTACTGTACTTTTTTTAACTCGTATTACATTATTATTAATATTATTATCATTAATATTATCATTGTTATTTATTCTTTTTATCGCGACTATCCTTCTACAGAATGTTAGCAACACGTTCACTTATGACTTTTGCACACTTCTGGAGATTAGATCGACAGTCGCTCGCCGCCTACCAGAGTTTTTTCATTCTTTCGACTCGGATGTCCCGCCCAAAGTCACAGCTGGATTATCTCCGACCATCTTGGGCACGATTACACGCAAGTGTCGCCGGAAGAAGTGAGGGAAGCGAGCTGGCGTGCTAGTCAGGCTGAGATGTCGATCCGATCGCCCCCCACTACCCACCATTCTACTGGCTAATGTACAGTCTCTGGACAATAAGTTAAGCGAGCTACAGGCTCGTATTAAATTCCACCGGGAAACTGGACAACTGGACAACTGTCTACCAACACATAACGAGCAACACACGGGGTGAGCGGATCCTCGAAGCACTGCTACACACCCTACCGTGATGGCTACAAGGCTCTCCTCCACCCACCGTTCGGCAAATCAGACCACTACTCCCCGCCTATAGGCAGAGACTGAAGCAGCAACCAATCGCTGTGAGGGAGGTTCAATGCTGGTCGGACCAATCGGACTCTATGCTACAGGATTGTTTTGATCGCGCTGACTGGGACATGTTCCGGGTTGCCTCGGACAATAACATCAACTAGTACACGTCCTCGGTCACCGGGTTCATCAAGAAGTGCATAGATGACATTGTTCCGACCAAGTCGGTTTGGATATATCCCAACCAGAAACCGTGGATTAATGGCGATGTTCGGCTGCCCTCCACGCGCGTAACGCCGCCTTTGGCCCCCGGGAATATGGAGGTATATACGAGAGCTCTCCCTGTCCCAGGCTGTTGTTCCCACGGTCCTCAAGATGTCCACCATTGTGCCTGTCCCTAAACAACCCAAGGTAACCTGCCTGAATGACTATAGACCTGTAGCCCTCACCTCAATTGTCAGCAAATGCTTCGAGAGGTTGGTCAAGGACATAATTTGCTCCGTGTTACCTGCCACGCTGGACCCATGGCAATTTGCATATCATCAAAACAGATCCACGGACAACGCAATTGCCATGGCCCTCCACACTGCTCTTTCCCACCTGGAGGGAATGAACTGTTATGTGCGAATGTTGTTTGTGGACTACAGCTCAGCGTTCAACACGTTCCTGCCAAGCTCGACACCAAGCTTAGAGGTCTAGGCGTGCCCCCATCCACGTGCAGCTGGATACTGGACCTCCTGTTAGGACCCAACGAGACCAACGAGCCAAATGTGCCAGAGAACCCAGAAGAAGAGACACCGGACAACCAAAACAACGGAAAATGTCTTTACTGAAAAATATCCACAAACTCAAAAAAACACAACAAGGCAAGGTAGGGTAGGGTAGGTTACGTGGTGTGGTCGACGCAGGGAGATGGTCCAGAGGGTGGAACGCGGAGAGGGTCCTTGGAGCGGGGGGGTTGGAGCCATAAGGTTCTCAGTAAGGTGCGCAATGTTCAAGCACCAACGTCTTTGACAGCCTTAAGTAGGGTAGTTCCCAGGTGTTCATTGGCCTCAGCCGGCCTGATTATGATGGGAAACACCTGGGATCAATTAAAGCGCGGGGGCACAGTATCCCGGACGACCGCCCGAGAGCCCCGGGTTCTCAAGACTTCACCCCAGACGTCGGTCTTCGGCAGAGAGGGGTCCACGAGATAGGAAGGGGTCCTCGGGAGCAGGTGGGGGTCCTCGAGAGCGGGTGGGGGGGTCCTCGGGAGCAGGTGTAGCCACGGAGCAGATGTGGAACCAGCCCGGGAAACGATGGGCTCGGAACCGCGAGGTGCTTGTGTAGCCACGGAGCTGAGGTGGAACCAGCCCGGAAAACAATGGGCTCGGAACCACCAGGAGCTGGTGGGGCCCTCGAGGGCAGGTATAGCCACTGAGCAGATGTGGAACCAGCACGGGAAACAATGGGCTCGGAACCCCAAGGTGCTGGTGTAGCCACGGAGCTGAGGTGGAACCAGCCCAGAAAACAATGGGCTCGGAACCACCAGGAGCTGGGGGGGGTCATAGAGGGTAGGTGTAGCCACGGAGCAGATGTGGAACCAGCACAGGAAATGATGGGCTCGGAACCACGAGGTGCTGGCGTAGCCACAGAGCTGATGTGTGAACAGTAACTCGCACTGAGCTAGAAACCCAGGGCACTGGTTCAAATCGCCTCAGAACCATCTGGGGCTAACCAAGCTGGGCTTGGTGCAAAAGACTGACCCTGCGGGGACATCGGGGCCAGCTGGGATGTAGGACGAACTGGTCCCCGGACTGGAACCTGTGGCTGGATAGGTGCGGACAGCTAACGCGTCCATAGAGCGCTGGATGGATGCTAGGGCTCCGGACATAGCGTCCACCTTGGCGGTGAGGCTGGTGACCGTACTGACGGTAGTCTGCGACATGTTCCCCAGCACCGCAATCTGGGACTGGACCGAGGGAAAAGCCTTTCCCAGTTCGGCCTGCAGTTGGGTAAGTTTGATGGCTTGTTCTGTTACTATCTTGCGTAACTATGTCCCGCGCCCCGCTTTTGGGTTCCCGGCTTTGCTAATTTCTTTGGCTTGGTTACTCTGTTGCGCCCCAACGAGGCTGGCGAGCCAAATGTGCCAGAGAACCCAGAAGAAGAGACACGGACACTCAAAACAACGGAAAATGTCTTTGCTGAAAAATATCCACAAACTCAAAAAAACACAACAAGGTAGGGTAGGATAGGTTATGTGGTGTGGTCGACACAGGGAGATGGTCCAGAGGGTGGAACGCGGAGAGAGTCCTTGGAGCAGGGGGGTTGGAGCCATAAGGTTCTCAGTAAGGTGCGCAATGGTCAAGGACCGACGTCGGTCTTCGACAGCCTTAAGTAGGATAGATCCCAGGTTGGCCTCAGCCGGCCTGATTATGATGGGAAACACCTGGGATCAATTTGAGCGCGGGGGCACAACACCTCCTGGCGGACCGCCGCCAGGTGGTGAGGATGAGCAGCACCACCTCACCTCCCTCCTGGATATATACAACAAGTGGTGCGTGGCCAAGGCCAAACGCATCATAAAAGATAATGCCCACCCCAGCCACTAACTGTATTCACTGTTAGACTAATAATGTCGGGTATGTGTATGATTAAAAGCACTGGTCCTGACCCCCACACACAATCTCTCATCCGAATATAGCCACATAATGTTGGGTATGTGTGTGATTAAAAGCACTGGTCCCAAGTAGGGCTGGGTGATACAAACCAAAACCCGGTATTTTTAGGCTGCATCGCGATATACGATCGGTATTTTATACAAATTTGGTTATAACTCAATGCCACAAGTATGTCACAAGCACTTTTATTTTAAGACAACTCATATTCACAAGAATAACAGGCATTCCCTTTTAGAAAATATACAGCTGCACACTACATATTAACACGTAAATGAAAAGGTACATTGAAATAATCAAAATCCATCAAATAAATAGCCTATATTAAATACATAGGCATACCTCTGCTCCTACACAAAATCGCCTTCGTTATATGGCGATATATCCACATAGAGCCACAAGACACAATGTCGGGGAATTGTATGATTCGGATTTAGACTTCTTCACTGTAGACTCTAGAGTTTTCATTCACTAGTTGAACCACATCGCCTGGACCGACTTTTGGAAGGTTATGCAGCGATGTTGTCCAGCGATAACTGTCCGCCATGGTGAATGCCAAGGTGAATGCATTAACCTGAACTTGGGATACACCAATGTGCTTTTTAACGGGTACTTCCGGCTTTCAAATCTAACGTGATATAGGCCTATTGCACCTCAAGTCAAGACACTGTCAGGGGGAATTCCAAAAGAGTTCTTGTTCCAGGTAAGGGCCTCTGCCTTGCCTGATTTATTTTGTGGGGAGGGGTGTGCAATGCAACATGCTCTGGGTCTATAGGATCTGGCCAGTGCTCTGGTCTTCTTCTTGGCAGGCAGGTTGTCAAACAAGTAGGCTACACTCAGCACTAACATGATATGCGATCTGCTTTATCTCAAATACCCACTCTATAGTACACATAACCGCAATGGTGGTTTCAAGTGATAATGCTGCCCTCTGGGGGCAGTAGCATCAAATATCTTTAAACTCAACGAGTTAGGGACCCAGTAAGTGCATTTTATTTTTAATAAAAAACAACACCCCTTTTGTCCAACATGAATGTAAATAGGCATGATTTCAATAATTTTGAACGTTGCAGATATTATTTACACATTTCATAGCGTGAGGTATGAGTAAATATTTGCTGTAATTAGAGTTGTGAGAAAAGAAAAATAAGGAAAGAAAGAAGGTTTATTTGTGTTGGCGTACCTCCTAGAACTAGACGGTAGTCGTGGGCCCCTCTCAAGCCATTCCCTTCCCTGCGCTTATCTGACCAAGTGCAGGCCCTCTACACACCCCGCCTTGCACCAGCACACCACACTCTTCACACTCGTCATAGATATAGTACAGAATTGTTTTCTTTACCTAGTCATAAAAACCCTTTGTTTGACGTGACAGGCGGGTTACATCTAAGGTAAGGAAATCATAAATGATATGTCTTTATATTTGATTGGCTCTTAGTTACACTACAAGGTGGAATTATGGCATAGAAACCCGTGAATTTGTACCAGATCTCACTTTGAACGTATCAATTAACATAAGTAAAGGTTAAACATATCGAACGTCCTGCCAAACAGAAAGTGTACCTTTTATCAATGTGTTTCTTGTTATCTTTCCTTAAACATTAGATTTTTTATATTTGCTTTAAACTTTGTTTGTTTTTTCTTAGACACTGAACATGTCTAAGAGGACTCCATTTTCGGGAGCTTTGTTTAAAAGTGGACTCTTCCTCTTCCTGTCACTGTTGATTGAGTGTTCTTCAGCTAAATGTGAAAATGAGAAGAACTGTACCAAAGAACACCAAGAGGTTTTCCGCGTCACCACTACGGAAATCCCACAAGTGTTGAAACCTGTAGTCACAGACTTTTTCTTTGTGGGCAGTCAAATCAGCACCATCCCCAACAGAGCGTTCGTGGCCAATCCTCAGCTGGAAAGAGTGGAGTTCATGAATACGCCCACAGTGTCCGTGGAGGCCGGAGCCTTCAAGGGTTTGGACAAGCTAATCTCCATTGAAATTTCCAGCACTCCGCTCATGTCGGTCCCAGTTGGAGTCTTTGCCGAAGTCCCACATTTGGAGACGCTTGTGCTGAAAGCCAACAAGCTTCGTGGTCTCGAGAAAGGTCTATTTGACGGCCTTCAACAACTGCAAATTCTCTATCTGCATTTGAATGAAATACTATCCATAGAGGATGGCACGTTCGATGAGCTCAAGAGTCTAAAGTACCTCCATTTAGCCAAAAACAACCTCAGCTCTATTTCCCCCGGCCTTTTCTCCCACCTCAATGAACTGCAGGTATTGAGACTCTATGACAATTTTCTCACCTCCGTCCCTGAAGACGCCTTTCTACATTTACCCAAACTGGTGGAAATTGCATTACAGGGAAACAAGATAACTCAACTACCACCAATGCTTTTTCCACATAAAGACAAACTAAAAAAAATAACATTGGATAACAATCTTCTCAGTGATTTACCACCACATTATTTCAATGGCTTTAGTCTGCTCAAATCACTGACACTGCATGCAAATCAACTGACTATTCTACCACCTGATTTGTTTGGAGGAACACCCAAATTAAACTGGATCAGTCTCAGTCAAAACAATTTAAGCAGTCTTCCTAGTGGAATATTCAGCCCCCTGACAAACTTAAAGAAGCTAGACCTGTCCTTAAATCATTTTGCCACTTTATCTTCAGAATATTTTGACGGCCTTGCAAAGCTTACAGAGCTTATTGTATCGAACAACACACTCAAATCTTTGGACGCAGACGTCTTTGAAAAGGTGACATCGGTAACCACCCTGAAGCTATCGAGCAACAACCTGGAGAACCTTCCCGAAGGAATTTTTGAACCTTTGAAACGGCTGCAAAAAGTCTATCTTGATGATAATCCCTGGCGGTGCGATTGCAATCTAATCTATTTATACCGATGGATTAATACCAACTCTGAAGCCATAAAACTTCCCGTGGTCTGTATGTCTCCAAAATATTTAAGTAAGAGGGAGCTGAGGTCACTCACAGAGGATCAACTCCTGTGCCCCACCCTTCCTCCAACCACCACTCCTTTACATACAACTACCATCCCAACCACTGCCAGCCCCACCACAACCACCACCGCTACCCCCATCCCAACCACCACCACCATCCCAACCACCAACCCCATCTCAACCACCACCACCACCATCCCAACCACCACCACCATCCTAACAACTACCACTATCCCAACCACCACCACCATCCCAACCACCACCACCATCCCAACCACCAACCCCATCCCAACCACCACCACCACCATCCCAACCACCACTACCATCCCAACCACCACCACCATCCCAACCACCACCACCATCCTAACAACTACCACTATCCCAACCACCACTACCATCCCAACCACCACCACCATCCCAACCACCACCCCCATCCCAACCACCACCACCATCCCAACCACCACCCCCATCCCAACCACCACCACCATCCCAACCACCACCACCATCCCAACCACCACCACCATCCTAACAACTACCACTATCCCAACCACCAGCCCCATCCCAACCACCACCACCCCTACTACAACTACCACTACCCCCACTACCACTATTCCCACCACAAGCACGACACCCACCCCGATGCCCACCACCACCACAACCAAGCCCACCCCAACGACAACTATGATTCTCCCAACTACCCCGCCAACGACTACAGCCCTCATCACAACAACTAAAACAGCAGCACCGCCCCCAACATTAATGACAACCATATCAACTATCATAAGCACAACAACAGCTACTACCACAGAAGTGACCATCGTGACGACCACACCAGCACACACTACTACCACTTTAGCTTCGACAGCAGTGACCACCCCGACAACAGCGATCACAATGACAACCACGACCCCTACAACTCTTAAGACTACATCACCCACCACCACCACCGCCACCACCGCCACCACCACCACAACAACACCACAAACGCACTTTGTGGTGTTGACTACCACCCCGGTGGTCTTCTTCACCTGTCCCATGGAGACCGGACACCACCGCTACCAGCAGCAGCTGAAGCGCTACTGCCATGGGAGCAAAGTGCAGCAGTGCAAGGCCAGAGTGATCCTGTACACCACCCTGCTGGCGCTGGAGGTCATCTGTACTCTGGTGCTGGGAAAGTTTGCCTGGTCTCTGTACCGTCTGCTGCAGCAGAGAGGTGGGCTGGACGGCAGGGTCAACCTCACCAGCTTCTCCTACCGAAAGGAGGTCATCCTGAGACCCCTGCAAGAGGCCGAGACCGTCAGACTTTGAAGTGTGTGAAGTGGCATGCCCGTTTTTTTATTTTCCCCCTCTATGATATGATCTGGTTTTGTTTATTTACATATATTTTATTGGTAGTAGTAGTAGGAGTAGTAGTCGTAGTCATATTAGCAGCATTTTTTATTATTATAATATGATAATGTTATATGATAATTTCCCTGTTTTCCAGCAGAGGGAACCAGATGTTCATGAAGCACAAAGCAAGAAGGATAATTAACTAACTTGGAACAATCCTGTGAACTCTCATTTGAATTAATCTTAGGAATAAAGAACTTGACCTTGTTTATAAGTGCTTATGATACAAATAATCCCCTATTTCTTGCTCAGTGTTCAGATCACGCTCCAATACGCCAGCCATGTCCTGTGTTCTGTCTCCCTCTTGTGTTCCCAATGTGTCTCTACATGTTCTCTTTGTGTGTGTGTGTGTGTGTGTGTGTGTGTGTGTGTGTGTGTGTGTGTGTGTGTGTCGGTGTGGCAATCAATCCCACTCCCATCCTGCACACCTGCTTCTCATCTACGATTACCCGCAGTATATTTACCCAAATCCTATACAGTCGTTAAAGGCCAGATCGTTGATCCAACTACCGTGGTGTCTCAGGCTTTTCGTAAAGATTATTACTTTCTCAAGATTCTTCGTATTCGTCTCCTTGCCCTCTTCTACCACGCCTGTTCCTTGTGACCCCTAGCTCCAGTGCTAATCTCATTCCCCACCACCATCTCAAACCTGTACCTTCCAACAATAAACCAGTTCACTCGACATCAGTGAATATGATGGGATTTTCATCAGAATAATTTAGACGGCGCTGTAAACATTACTGTAAAACATACAGTACAGCATTCTGGGTATTAGTATTCACCTGCTACTGCACTGACAGTAAGAGGATTTTATTTACCTGCTTCTGCAGTAACAGTAAGAGTATTGTATACACCTGCTACTAACCTGCTAGTTACCGTGGTTCTGAGGTCACTGCTTAGGGGTAGAATGTGAATATGACCAAACACCAGGTCTCACCACCTTACTAGGATCATGCCTTCACGTAAATTATAACATTAACTATTGCCAGTGTAATGCTCTTTGGGCTTTTCACTCATTCAACAGATCGGCACATACATGCATGCAAAAAAATCAATTTCTTTTAATTGCCGTCTGGAATGGAAAGGATGGAAAGTTTTCCCAGAGCGGAGCGGTGCGTGATCTGAAACAACAGCCCATCTTCAGCACTGCATTATTGAACACCAGGCAGTCTGCTTCCCAGTGTGCCATAAAAGCCCCTTATCCAGGAAGTGCTTTATTCCAAAACATGCCCAGACACACACCAACCTGAGTTGGCCAGTGTGCCATCATATCTCTCTCTCTCTCTCTCTCTCTCTCTCTCTCTCTCTCTCTCTCTCTCTCTCTCTCTCTCTCTCTCTCTCTCTCTCTCTCTCTCTCTCTCTCTCTCTCTCTCTCTCCTCCCTCCTTCTCCCTTATGCACTCAGACGTACACAGGGAAGTCATGGCCCCGTCTGCTTGTCTGCTCTGCTAAGAGCAGAATGACACGCAAGCCCCCCGTCCCTTTGGGGCGTTGTAGTATTAGGAGTGTGGCTTTTGCTAGATAGGATGTCCTATCCCTAACCCGTTTAACATTATAAGCATATATGTGTCTAAAATAATGTATGTACCAGTATGTTTGTATGCATATTAGTAAAAGTATCTGATTCAGCAGCCTGCATCTTTTTAATATTCAATCTCCCTATTTTTTGGCTTAATTGCCATTGTATTACTCATAAGGTTTGTCAACAATGTTTAAACAATTTCAACATCCATAGGCTATGTGCATAAAATATTTTGATATAACTTTTTCTGTTTGCATTTGTGTGGCCATGGCTGTTTCAAGTGTGACATTCCTTGTTGCACGTTGAACATTACCCGCTGCTCAAACTTTGAACTTTGCACATTTTATTATTGCTTAATGAGAAGTTCAATTTCATGACTCTACAAGTCTTAAATGCATTTTAAGAGACCACAGCTGTGCATTAAATGGACCATGTCACTTTAATTGACATAATGAAGTTAACGTTTCAATTTACAATGTTTTACACATAGTTAAATGTAGTTCAGTTCAGGTGGCGTTCAGCCAGTCCTGCAGAACTGTTAATGCACAATAAATTGTTGAACACAGGTGAAGAATGCCAGTTGGTCACAGAGTTTGCACGAGCTGAATCAACGTGCGTATAAATGACCACCTGGGTTCGATAACTATGTGTTCATTTCATACCTTTTTAGATTTTTCAGAAAATGTTTTAAATACATTTTTACAGGGTTGCTTTGGAATGTACTGTGGCCTCTTGCTGTCAGAAACGGATTTGTGCTGCTTTAAACAAATGTGGCATTACAATTCACAAAACATTTCTAAATAGATTTAATATCTGATTTGTTTAAGATAAATGTGGATTCCTCATTTATATATGGCAGGGTGCAAAATAAAAATAAACAGGAGATACATAATGTGGCTGGAGCTTGAATAAAACAATACACGTATATTAGTAGTGTTATTCATTTCTGCATTTAGTTCAACCACATGCATTTAGTTCAATTCTGTATCTCCTACACTTCAATCTTGTAATGGATCCATGTAATGGATTTGCCGATCATATAAACCTCCTTATGTTCTCCATTTGCGCGACTCTCTAGGGGATAGGGGAATAGGGGCTTTGTAGGTCTCAATCCACTGATTTCCCTGTCTGCTAATTCTTCTTTTGCTTGTAGTGACTTGCAGTATCACTAGGGTCAGCTCGTTGCTTCTCATGTCACATCATCAGGATTTGTGAGAACCCCCTCCTGAATCTAAATCTAAATCTGGTGGATTGAATCCTCTTTATTGGTTTCATACAGTACATGCACACATACAGTGAAATTTGTTTCTCTGCATATAACCCATCTGAGTATTAGGAGCAGTGGGCAGAAATTGCATATACAGGAAGCAGTGTAGGGGTCTGGTGCCTTGAGGAAGAGGTACCTTTCGGTGACCTTCCGATTCCCAAGCCTCCCACCCGCCATTCACCATTCAGCCATCACATCACTGGCTTGGGTCACTGAATACGTAAACATTATCAATGGAAACTCACGTGATATGGCTCTAGTTGCTCTAGTTACTTTGTGAATGAAATGTAGTACTTTATTTCGAAAAAAAGGTTTTAGGAATACATTTCAGCAATCTTTAGTTTGGCTTTGAATGGTATGGGGAATATGGAAATGCCATATGGAAATCATGAATGATGTTATTCATAAAAGCAAGTTATTTTATGCTTATATGGTATCACAAATAAAGAAGGGTTGATCAGATTTTTTTTTTAAGAAACAGGGGTCAATATAAAATTAAACAATTAAAAAAACATAAAAAAAGTGCGTTAGCAAAACTTTTTAAATAGAAGTGTGAGGAGCTACCGAGTTTTCATCTGAACAACAGAAACACCCATAACACCCATAGCCATGAAGTGCCTGGAGAAACTTGTCATGTCAAACATTACATTTTCTATCCCCGACTCCCTAGACCATAGGTGTCAAACTCAAGGCCCGCGGGCCGAATTCGGCCCGCCACGTCATTTTATGTGGCCCGTGAGAGCTTAACTGTATTAAAATAAAAGTATAATCTGCTTTACAGCGTACAGTGACAATAAACTACATCTCCTACAATGCATGCCGATTTTGCGCGCGAAATGACGGCAAATGACGGCCGCTAGATTGCAGTGTTTCCATATCGGCATTTAACTAGAAAAAAATCTACAAATAATCCAACATGTCCAAGAAGAGAAACATGTATGCAGAGGGAAGGCAATTTAATGAAATTTGGGAAAGTGAATACATGTTTGTGCTTCAAGGAGAGAAACCAGTTTGTCTTCTGTGTCATGAGGCAGTTTCGGTGATGAAGGAATACAATTTACGTCGGCATTTTGACACGAAACACGGAGCTAAGTATGCAAAAATTTAGCCTCCAAGAAAAACAAAAAATGGCCCAAGCATTAAAAGGCAAACTGCTAACACAGCAGAATATGTTTACAAAAGCTAACGCCAAAAATGATGCAGCAGTGAAAGCCAGCTTTATTGTAGCTGAAGAAATCGCCCGTGCTTCCAAGTGTTTTTCAGAGGGTGAATTTATGAAGCAGTGCATGCTAAAGGTATGTGAGCAGGTAAGCCCAGACCAGATGCAGACTTTTAGCAATGTCAGTTTGTCAAGAAACACCATCGCAGACCGAGTTAAGGAACTAGCAGGCAATCTGACAACACAGCTGGCCGAAGAGACACGCAGTTACCTGTTAGCTGTTGATGAAAGTACAGACGGATACAGCGCATCTATCCATTTTTCTAAGAGGCGTGAAGGCAGACTTCACTGTCAGTGAGGAGCTCTTGGATGTAGCTGCAATGCATGGGACGACGACGGGGAGGGACATTTTTGATGCGGTTGAGAAGTCTGAGTAAAACTAAATTACCCTGGGAAAAGTTGGCGGGGTTAACTACCGATGGCGCACCTGCAATGTGTGGGGGAAAAAGAGACTTGGTTGGACTAGTGAAGGAGAAAATGCAAGAAAGTAACTGCCACACACCTCTGATAATTTATCATTGCATTATTCACCAAGAAGCTCTGTGTGGAAAGGTTCTGGAACTGAATAATATAATGACCACGGTCATGAAAACAGTGAGGTGGGCTCGGAGCATGGAGGTGGGCTCGGAGCATGGAGATGGGCCCTACCATACAGAAATAAGGTGGCTGAGTAGAAGCGCGGTCCTCAAATGATTATTTGAGCTTAGGGAAGAAATTGCTCTTTTCATGCAAAGTAAAGGAAACCCATTGCCTGAACTCTCAGATCCAAACTGGCTGTGTGATTTTGGTATGTTGTGTGACATAACGGGGCATCTCGCACAACTGAATCAGAGGCTGCAGGGACACAAACAAGTCATCACGCAGATGTCTGACATGATCACAGCTTTCCAGCGTAAACTGCAGCTATGGAAGTCCCAACTGGAACAGGACAATCTTGCTCACTTTCCTGTCTGTCAGAGCATCTCAGCCTCAGTTTGTGGTGCTTTTTCATGCGCTCGGTTAGCTACCAAAGTGAACCGGTTAATGAATGAATTTGATCGGCGCTTCTCTGACTTTAGAACACAGCACTCAGGCTTTTCCATCTTTGCCAATCCTTTCACCGCCGACGTCGACAGTGCGCCCCATCTCCTTCAGATGGAGTTAATAGAGCTTCAAAGCAACAGCGGCCTGAGAGCAAAGTTCCAGGATGCTGCAATCGAGGAATTTTACGGTCTCCTCCCCCCCGCTTTGATGCCACAGCTCCGACTTCATGCTGCCCGTGTTCTGTCCATGTTTGGGAGCACCTACCTGTGCGAACAGATGTTTTCAATAATGAATCTAAACAAGACCAAGCACAGATCACGCATCACCGATGACAACCTCCACGCTGTTCTACGGATTGCTACAGCACAAGACCTGAAGCCAGACATTGTCAGACTGACCACGGGAAAACGGTGTCAGGCATCCGGCGAGAAAACAAATAGGTAAGCATTTTTAAAAACCTGAATTAAAAATGTAATAAAATGTTTTTCAACCATAAATAAGCACAGTGTAATATGTGTGCAATTGAATGATTGTGCTTGCATTTGATCAGAACATGATCAAGATGAGGATGGTGTGTGATAGGGTGTCCTATGGATCTACTTGGTGTGTTCAAGGCCAAGCAGCATCACGTCATCAACTTCACCCAGAACTTGACCAGTATAGTTGTGAACTGAGACAACCCTTATTGTTATTTTGAGTTAATTACATATTCTACTTTGTATGTGTAGCAATGTATTCAGTGTGTTTACAGGCGTATGTGTTCATGCAGCCAAATGTTTACTGATTTATTTATAACACAGAGCAATGTGCCTGCTTTATGTTAATGTATGTATAATATTTGTACATTTCAATAAATAATAATCAAATGCAGTGACAGTTATTTAATATGGTAAGTATTAGTTATATTTATACAGTCTTACAGTTACAACTGGCCCTTTTAGGTCAACCATAATGCTGATGTGGCCCGGGGTGAAAATGAGTTTGACACCCCTGCCCTAGACCAACTCAGTTTGCATACAGACCAAACAGGTCTGTTGACAACGCCATCTCCCTGGCACTACACACGGCCCTGGAGCACCTAGACAGGAGGGACACCTACGTCATGTTGTTCATTGACTATAGCTCAGCGTTCCAACACTATCGTTCCCGCCAAGCTGGTTCTGAAACTGAAGGACCTAGGTCCGGGTGCATCTGCATCTGTAACTGGATTATGGACTTCCTGGCAGGCAGGCCAGTGGTGAAGTTGGAAATCTTCACCACAAATCTTATCCACTCAGAGCATCCCAAGGCTGCTGCCTGATTCCCCGGCTCTACTCGCTGTACACACTGTTCTGCCACACACAGCAACAGTCGGATTATCAAGTTTGCAGATGACACATCTCATTGGCCTGTTATGCGACGACGAGTACAGAGATGAGGTAGTCCGGCTGATGTGACGGTGCACTGAATTTCAGCAAGACTAAGGAGCTCACCGTGGACTTCAGGAGCCACCAGGGCACCCACTCCACCATCAGCCTGGACGGGACACTGATGGAAAGCTGCTTCCGTTTCCTGGGACTACAGATCTCTGATGACCTGGCATGGATCTGCAACACGGAGGTCATGCTGAAGAAGGCCCACCAGCACCTCTATGCCCTGCAGTGCCTCAGGAGAAGTGGCATAGGCAAACGATGGCTGGTGAACTTCTACCATAGCACAGTGGAGAGCATCCTGACGAGTGGCGTCACTGTGTGGTACAACAAAACCACTGCATAGGATAAGAAAGCCTTACAGAGGGTCATGAGGACAGCATCATTGGGTGTGCACTTCAATGCATTGAGGAGATCTTTAGGACCAGATGTCGGAATAAGGCCTGAACTGCTAGACAACATACTTTTACTGGACTTTCTGGACTCATTACAGTTACTGCACTGTTCTGCACTGTATTCATGATGCTGCTGCACTACTGGCACTTTAAAATGCTTTTTAAATGCTTTTTGCACAATTCAATCTATGTATATAACATCAGTCATCATCTGTTCTTTTAATTGTGTACAGTATTGTTATAGTATAGTGTTGTATAGTATAAGTGTAGTACATAGTATAGCATATATTGTTCAATTGTAGGAAATTCACACTGCGGGAGGGAATGGGGAGTACAAATTCCATTGTTCGCTGTTCGTAAAGGGACGTCTGTATGAATAGCAATACCATAATGCCAAGGTCACCATACATTGTCTCCCTTGAGATATGCAGGTATAGTGGGCGTGGCTGAGCTGAGTCCGAGCTCAGACACCCCTCATGTGACACCCCACATGGCCCCCTTTATTGGGGATATATTTAGCTCACAGACAGACAGACATACGGGCCGAAATGATAACCTCATAACCAACCTCTGTCTCAGTGTAATTTCATCCACAATACTTCGGACTATCAGACATAGTTCTAATCAGGTATAGACCAGATGTCCAGCAGGCTAAAGGCGTATGCGTAAGGTGAATAGGGCGGCGGCAGCTCAGGAGGTGGAGCCGGTTGTCTAGCAACCAGAAGATTGCTGGTTCGATCCCCGGCTCCTCCTAGCCACGTCCTAGCTGCTAACTGCTCCTGACCAGCTGGCTCTCTCCTTGCATGGCTGACACCACACAGACATACCAATTACCACCTGGACTTGGTAACTTTGCGTTCTTATAATAGCTCTTAGCATGTTGTATATTCTAGCAAGTGTATATCCTTAATGTTGATAACACGCTCTTATCACAGCTACTTAAGCAGGTGACCTGGCAGTACCACATTGTGTTATTCATCTTGTTAATATGAATGCTTGTGAACTGCTCTATTTTTATGTTGGCGTACCTCAGTGTTATGCTATTGTCTGCTTCAACTAATGTACACCTTGTAAGTCGCTTCGGATAAAAGCGTCTGCCAAATGCCCTAAATGTAAATGTAAATGTAAATGTAAATGTAAATGTAAATGTAAATGTAAATGCGTTCCTATGTTATTTAAGCTAAGCCGGTGCTATGCGTTTTAACCTCATAACCAACTTCTGTCTCGACAAGTGGGATTTCAACCACAATTCTTTGGGCTATAATGGCCCTGTCACACCTTGACGATTTAGCCAGTGTATGTCCGGCATACGCTGGCTAAATAAGTTGTAGGTAAGTTATGCGATCGTTGACACACGTTCACACACGTTACTTGTAAGTTACTCATAAGGTCGAAATACGTCGAGATAATGTCTAGCGTACCCAAAACGTATTTCTAACCTATGAGTAACGTGCTTTGAACGTATATGTATTATCTCCAACCCATATGGACGTATGTAAACGTATTTGACGTGTTCCGAACGACCACAGAACTTACTGAACGTGTTTCCAACTTACAGCGACCATATAATGGCGTATTGGCAGGGTTTAGGGGAATTGGTATCTAAAAATGGGGTTCACAGGAGGAACCCGTCAGTACTCCTCAAGACTCCATGGTGAGCAGATGTCCATGTCATCCGAGAGATGGAGGATCCGGCAAGGCTGAGACGAGAATACCTACTAGCTGTCCTCCAACATTAGCATGACCTCATTGATTTGACACTGTACCAGTTGCGTGCCAATAGAGCCAGGAGAAGAAGAGGTGAACAGGTGGAGAAGGAACTGGGTGAGTAGTCTCAAAATCACCGTATCAACATAGACCATGGACAGCCTCCCCATCCATGGTCTATGTTGATACGGCGATGTTGATACTGCGACGGTGACGTTGATACTGTGATGTCTAGTGCGGTTATGATTTGAACCATCGCACGCTATGCATAAGTAAGACTATCGTTGGGCATAAGTTGTGAACGCCGGCAACACGCTAAGCATTCGTTGGTATAAGTTATCTATAAGTTATCAAAACATTCTATATAAGTTACTAATACATTATGTATACGTTATGTATACGCCTAAAATTGAAAAAAACATTGATCGTTTTTTTGATACGTTGGCATTCACTGACTAAATCGTCAAGGTGTGACAGGGCCGTAAGGCATAGTTCTGTATGAGGTAGACAGAGTTTGCTTTAATTGCCTCACAACACGTCTTACTGCTCAGATTATGATCTGTGCTACTTACACTGCCCATCTCTGCTGGCTTAACCCCCCACAGTACACAGCTCCAGCCTCAAGCATTAGGAATGTCTTGTGTCTTGTGGGTCTGTCTCCTAGTAACTGGGTCCATGGGTAATTAGTCTAATGGCTCCGTGATATATTGATACAGGGTCTTCCCTGCGCTGGTCTCCTTTGTTTGCTCCTCTTGTTCGTCAGTGTGTGTCATGACCCCCCGCTCAACTTCTTCGTGTCCGGGTATCGCTTTCCCCCGGGCTGTTAAACGGCCGTCATATTTTCCACTCTGCCCTTTAACCTTGCGTTCCCCTTTTTACAGGACTGCCACACACACATATTTACGGTTTGCCTTTTGTCTAATGCTCGGTTGGTCCTCAAAGGCAGCCGGCAGCCAAATGCTTTTCATCGGTTCTCATTAGACAGATTGGCATAACCCCCACAAGGTCACCGAGGTCACCGTGTGCACAATGTAATCACAACTGGTTTCAGTAGCAATAAGAATATCGTATTATAGTAATATAGGGAAAATATTATTTATAATTACAATTAATAATATATTAGTGATCATCATTTACGTTTAGTGTTTTGTTGCGAGGGACACATTTTCTAGATTGCTGAGAAAACAAAAGCAGGGAATATAATAAATAATAATTTGATAATAAAGAATGATTTAGGTCATAGGTCAACTATCTGTGATGACACTAATTTGCAAACCTATTGTTTGTATATTTGTATTATCAACAGAATCCTTTTTCATTGATTTAGCTGTTTTTTCCTACATTGATTACTAGAATACTATCAGAATATTGACGTTGTTTCATTATTTTTTTGTTTCAGGATTTTTTCAGACGAGTCACAGAGCTGGAATTGTCTGTTATAATGATGATTCAATTTAATCTGATATATTAAGAATTGTATTTATTTATTCAAACAACAACTATGTATAGTAGTAGTAGTAGTACTTTACTTCTGTGCCAGAGGGCACTTTAGCCAATGAGGGCAAAGAGGCGGTGGCCTGGGGCTCTGTAGCCACGCCCCCTTTATGCATGCCAATGCTTTATGGTGCCAATTCGTTTTTTCTTCACTCAAGTATTTCAGTTTGTTTTCTATTGGTTGATTGTTCTATTGTTTTCTATTGATACATATCAATAAAGATTCAAGGCACCACACGCCACACGTCTCTGTAGATGGTTCTTCTTCTGGGCTCATAACACAAACTCATTACATGTGATCCTATCCTAGCGACACAATGCACTGCGATACACTGCTTTGCTTGTACCTGATCTGGTCCATTCAGCCCTACAAGCACCTGGTAGCCCTGGGGAGAGAGACATCAGGTGGAGGAACACATGTGTGTGTGTGTGTGGTCCTTCATAGTTCAAAGAACACTGGAGCTGGGGACATTTTAACATCATATTAAGAAAACAAAAAAGTGGACATTATTAATGGTATGTTTTCACAGATATGTTGAGACTAATCATTTGAAAACATTTGAAACATATTGAAAAATGTCATGGCAACGTGTGTTGGAACAATCACGGTATCTTGAAATATGCTTTCTTTGTTATTTTATCACATTTTTACAGTTTTATATTATATTATTTTGATAAAACAAAAATAGGTCAGTAGAAGTTCAGGTTATTATAGGCTGCCTTTCCGTGATTGCAAACTAAAGTCAAAATTCTTGGAAAAACAAATGAAACACCTCCACCTTTTGCATGTACTATTTCTTAACATCATGTACAGATGTTTAAGCATGGGATGTACACACTTTAAACCGGGGAAATTATTCTGAAGTTTGACCGGGATTCAGACCCAGGCGCCTTTCAACACGTTTAGTGACCTGTAGCACCTGTAGTAAACAGCCGACCGATTTAGAAAGCGTCTGAGATAACCGTCATGTCTAGCGAGGGTGGAGGCACAGGTGGCCACTATTTCAAGAAGATCCTTGACCTGGATGTGCTCAGGAGCTGGGGGTCGGGTTAAGGTGGGGGGGGGGGGGGGGGGGGTGGTGTGACAACAGAAGCCACTACTATGTAGGTGGGCCCTCAGAATGCCAGGGTGGGAATGTTCAGGATATGGCACCACAGCACGGCAGCACACCAGGAACTGTGGCACTGACCCTTTTTTTGCTTGCCTTTTCTCTGCTTGGCTAAGGGGAAAACTGAACCGGTGTAGTAATTTAGTTTTAATTAAACCCCGAGCAGAGAGAGAGGGAGGGAGATGCTTCTGCCAGGAGGGTTGTACTCCAGATGTAGGTCGGGGAGCATGCAAGTTAGATTCTGTATTCCCACATGTAGACATCTGCCATAGATGCTTTTGGACAGCTCACGGTCAACAGAGTTGTGGATGACGTATTTTTGGATGAAAGAGGAACAACAACCCAGTACTTTCAGTACTTTAAATTTGACCCAAGCCAGCCCCCTAAGGAGGAATAGGAAGCCAGCGAGAAAGTGGAAGAACCCATCTGTGGCAGCGCAAATGATCAGAAGCTATCACGACTTCCACGCCACAAATATCGTAGAACCACCGATGGAAAACGGGTTCATTCCCTCATGTCGAGAACATGCATCATTCTGTCAGAGGCCAAATGGAGTTTAAATGGGTATTGAAGTTCAATTATGTCAAACATCAATCTCTATTGTAAGCTATAAGCCCCGGTTTTAAAAAAAGAACAAGCTTAATATTCAGCAGAGAGGGTCCACAGAGAGGGTCCACAGAGAGGGCCAGATGTATTGCTGTTTCAGGTGGCCCTATGTGACTATAATGAACTACCAGAGGGCAGTTGCACACAGTGGTTTCAGCTGTGTCAATGTCTTATAGGCGATATATATACGTATACTTTATTTTGTCTTGAACGCACACCTCATTTAATGTTGCTTTTCAAAATCCTTTGGTTGGTCTCTGGGTTTTCCTCGAGGCTTATATAGGCCAGGGTTTAAATACGTGGGGCTGCCTAGAAGGTACAAGACTCCCTGCTGTTGGGGTCACAGCCCAGACAGACGGTGTGTTTTTGAAGCAAGACTCACACACACGCATCATTACCGTTACCTGCCTATATTGATCCATTACCTCCCTACCTCCATCATTACCTGGCCTGCTTATCAGAGTTCAACTGGACAGGACTAAGATCACCTGATTCACAAACTGTCCCCTAAATCCAATGTGGATTTATTTGACCAAAAGGTTACGTTTAACATTGTAAGAATGACCCTGATCGGTTAAAGGAACAAACCAATAATTCAGATTGACAACACATTTCTAAATATTGCATATGGCTGTTTTCTATAACTCTAGAAATGTTGCTATTGTTAATCAAATGTGTGGATTTTGAACAAAACACAATTATGTTTCAATAATTGCAAATACAAATAAATGATCAAATAAATACTATTGTTGACCACCTTGTCTTTCCAATAGCCGTGTATCACTCTCTTTGAGAGAGTGATCAAAGAGATGGATGCCTTCTACAGGCATGAAACAATCATCTTATCTGGCTCCTATGTGAGAACCTCTTGAGGTGTCCAGTAGCCAACCCTGGCCAGCTCCTCTGACCCATGACCCACATCTGCTGCTCTCCCCTTACAGACGCAATAGAGACTAGCCTGTCAAATGTTGACGAATTCCCGAGCTCTGGGTACTATTCCCGCACGTTAGAAACCTCTGAGGCTCCTCTATAACCTCCCCCCGTCGACGTCCATTGGCCTTAACCCTCAACCCTAAACAACTGTGTACCGAAGACTGTTTGGTCATGGCTACTCATTTCATTCGTGAGTCGTAGATGCACACCCCTCGTACATGGTGTGGCTCTGCAAGGCTGGTTTGGGGACTGGGCACTTTAGGTAGTATCCTGTCTGCCCATCTCCAGAGGTGCCCTTACCTGCACACTGTGGACACTCCATTACCAATTATTCCATTACCTCTCCCAGAACCCCCTTGTGGCAGAGTTGCACATGGATATGCCACCTTCAGGTGGTCAAACGTGCTGCATATATATTCCTTAGCGAGGTTTACTTTCTTCTTAAATGCCTGCCTCATCCGGTTTTCTTTTTACATAGCATTTGATGGGGCTTTTCGTTTTTCTTCTTTTTTCCCGCCGCCTTTCTGTAGCAAGTGACGCCGGCCAGATAAACGATTTGTTTCATTGCTCCAGCTCGTATATACATCATTTGGGGATGCTGTTTCATTATTCAACGTTGGGTTATGAAAGTTTAACCATGTTCTAACAACATTGATAATTCTGGCAAATAGATGGGCTACCCATTTACATGTAACGTTCTTGTAATTCATCTTTCACACTGAAGCGACCATCGCTGCAGAGGGAGCCGGGAGACCACACCACACCTTTCGAAGGGGTCATGTGACAGGCGTGGATGTTGTAACGTAACGCTAAACCAACGAGAAGCCGCTGGAGGCAGCAGGACGCGTGTGCGTCTGGAGATCCTCGTTGACGCACCGGAGGGGTTCAGCTAGTGGCCCAGTCCACCTACTAGGACCACTTATAGGACCTGTCTGTCTCCACATATCGATCATCACGCTTATGTCTGACATGTCGAATATTTCTCTCGGATACAACGTTGAACACCTTGCGTAATATCCCGACTCACCTAATGGCCCAACGTGTGGGCTGAAACCGGAGAATGGAAAGACGCAGCGACGCGCGGTCCTGGAGTCAACTCCAAGAGCCAACACAAAATGTATAAAAGTGTTTGCACCTGTGGATACTTTGAATATCAAGGGGACATTTACTTTCTGCTTACTTCTCGTGTGTGTTCGTGACTGGAAGGATAAAACGCGTATTCGACAAAAGTAGGTTATGTCAATGGTTTGTATGGAAGAACAATTGTGTCTATAGGACTTATTTATTGTTTTAACTGCACGGTTAATAGGTTATTATGGTTAGTCATCCGTTAATGTAAATCCACCTTACTGTGCCTGCATTCATGCAACCGACAGTGTAGGCCTAATAATAATATAGAGCAATTCATACAACTATACAAATATACAACCTTAGCATGTTCGACTGTCTGCTCGTAGCCTGTTTGTAAGACACTGATGGGATATGATCCCTCTGTTGTTTATTTGAACTATTTAACTCGATTTAAAAAGAGAGAGAACATTATCCTTTATGTCTCCTAATTATACATGACTCGTTCTCACCTGTATAGACCTACATTTAAACGTTATTGTTCTACAAAGTACAACAACAGTAGACCTTTACCTAATAACCAACACGCTTATTCGTTTGTTACCAGTATTTAAATATCAATATTGTTATTTTTGTTATGTTGTTGCATTTGTAACTAGTATTTACTGACTAATGGCAATATTAATGATGACCATCAATGATGAAATGATGACAAAGCCCTGTGAGGGAACCAGTTTAGTTCATCATTTCTAAACCACAACTCTGTAACACACCATAGCTTTATAACTGAATAATATATAGGCCCTAGAGGATCACAATGACTTAATGTATAGTCTCAGTGTGATTCATTAACTGGGTGTTCAACTTCCAGCTGATGTGTTGTGGGTTTGATTCCCAAACGGCCCGACCAGTCTACCTGTGAGCGTCCTCGTGGAAGATGCCCTGCCTCGACCTGCCTCTTCACAACCCTGTATTTCCAGTTGTCCCATTGGATAAAAGCGTCTACCAAACACATGGTAAATGAATGGTAAATATAACCCGTCTATGGTTATATACTGTGTGTACACTAGGCTTGTGTTTTATGTATAATAGTGTGTAATTCTTGTTAGGGCGTATACATCTGGGTGTGTACCATAGACTGTACATGTGTAGCCTACATGTGCGTGTACTATATGTATATGTATGTAATTGTGTGTGTGTGTGTGTGTGTGTGTGTGTGTGTGTGTGTGTGACCGTTATAGTTCAGCATCCTTTTATTAACAGTGAAGTCACACTAGATATAGACAAATATGACGCAATGTAAATACTCGTATGAGAATAGACTTGGAGACCCTTTCATCTGAAATGAGTGTTAGTGTTACTAATGACCCAGTGGACCTTTCAAAGGGGGGGGGGGGATGAACTTGGCCACAGTTTAAAATGTTTGCGCTCGGAAAAGCTTTGGCTGCCGCCGAAGTGCTTCACATTTCTCCGTGGCCGGCGCTGAAAGCTTTTCAGGCAGTGTGCGCCGCGCCGGTCAGAGAAGTGCAAGCAGACAGCCTCTTAGCCGGGAGGGTCCATAGGGTGGACCGAGCGACCTTTAGCTGCCAAGACGACCAACATACATGTCTCTGAACTAGCGCCCCACAGAGGCGGTCGTACAAGAGTCATTACAAATACCTCCACCATGTTTCACAGATGAGGTGGCATGCTTATGTACACATACACACACACATACAGTATACCAAGGTATATTTTTAGTCAGATCTTCTGTGCTGTGTTTTAGAACTATGTGTTACACACTCTTTTGGCCAAATGTAAACGGACCCGAGTGTTCTTGAGTGGTTTGGGTCTTGAGACGAGCCCTCAGAGGGGGCTAGTCTTCAGGTGTAGACTTTTTCCTGGTTCTACTTCTTTAATAATTCTATTTTCGACCACTGACTGACCACAGTAACTTAGGCATGTTTTCCTGTCTGTTATATAGGCCACAGATCACCGGATATATATATATATATATATATATATATATATATACATGTATATCTGATGATCTACAACCTATATAAGAGACAGGAAAGAAAGGCGTTGTGGCAGCGATGAAAACAGAGTAAAGTGTCTATAGGATTATGTCATTTTTCTATGTGAAAAAGTTATACTGAGTGATCAACTTATTTTATATTATTTTCATTTTGTCTCATAGTGAACCTATGCAGAACCATAGACGATTATACAAATGCATAAAATAAAACATTTCTTACACCCTATTGAAATTTTAAAAACACATAGACTAAACCTATTGAAACAGAATGTGTGAAGCCTCAGAAGTGTTTATCTATTGTCAAATTTGCATTATGGCAAATATGTGACTTTTTTTTGGAACAGTTTTGGAGCTTGGTGAAAATGAACAGATCATCAACCTTAAGTAAGACATGAGAACAATGCAAGGTTCTGGTGCGGTAGGTTTGCTACAGCGTGCCGCCTCCTCTATGGTAAACATCAGGTACATACAGTATACGTTTCAGTGTTGTCTCCTCTCTCCACACTCCACGAGCCGGGCTCATACACCTGATCTGGGGCCCTTTCTTTACACACACTGCCCGGTATACTGCCACAGCCATTTGTATAAGTGCCCCCTAAAATATTAATTACTTCACTAGCATCGCAGCGCTTCGTATCTCATGTCAGTTTAGTAATTAAAGACGCTGAGAGGTGTTTGCCGCAGTCTTCTCTATAGACGTGGAGTCGTGATGCCCCCCCCCCCGCTTTAAAGCCTGAACAGAACAGTTTCCATGTCAAAGCAGAGAGATTATCTTACCTAAATCCGCCCCAATGTCGGGGCTCACGGTTCCCAAAACTCGCACACGGGCGGTGAACAATAGAGAACCACATTAAATACAATAGCATGTTCCCGTTGTCACTCATGTGTTCCACATTATACATTTAGGCGTGTAAAGGCGCTAGGTGCTTTTGTCCGAAGTGAGGCCGAGAACAGTCGAGGCGTACGAGGAGCGTAGGAGTCGTTCCAAGTGTTACGTGACCTAGTTTCAAAACATGGGTTTATATTCTGAGATAGTTTATTAGTGGTAGTGGTAGTTTAAAACACATAGGAGTCAGTTAAATGATCAGTTTATATTCTGAGATAGTTTATTAGTGGTAGTGGTAGTTTAAAACACATAGGAGTCAGTTAAATGATCAGTTTATATTCTGAGACAGTTTATTCGTGGTAGTGGTAGTTTAAAACACATAGGAATCAGTTAATAGATCAAGTTTATATTTGATATTGTTTATTAGTGGTAGTGGTAGTTTAAAACACATAGGTATTTGATTGTTTATTCGTGGTAGGGGTAGTTTAAAACACAAAAGTGCAGAGTAGCCATATGAATCAGTCAATACATCAGTTCAGATTTAGATTGTTTATTAGTGGTAGGGGTAGTTTAAAACACAAAAGTGCAGAGTTGCCATAGGAATCAGTTAATATAGATCAGTTAGGATTGTAGATGTGCAGAGATAAATCCCACCACACGCTACATCCCATCACATTCCATGCTAAAGAACAATAAATATGAGCACATGTAAGAACAAGTTTGCTAATTTAAGTTGGTTTCTGTGCAGTGATGACAAGTCCAGTCCAGTCAAGTCAAGTCCAGTTTATTTGTTACTTAATCACAGTGACAGTCTTAAAGGTCTTTTACAGGACATATGTTATGACACCCCCTAAGCCCCTAAGTATCAATGAAGAAACCTTAACTCTAACCCTAACTCCCTTAAGTATCAAGGAAGAAACCCTAACCCTAACTCCCTTAAGTATCAAGGAATAAACCCTTTCTCCCTTAAGTATCAAAAAATAAAGCTTGAGAAGGAACTCAGAGTGAGGGATCCCTCCTTCCGGTGAGGTTTAGGAGTGCCATAATGGACAGCCATAGTAGCATTAGGGTGGCCAGGTGTCCAGACATCATAAGAAGCACACTGAAACAGAGACATTATGGTGAGCGAGGGGCAAGGGTGGACAAGTGCTAACTGTGGTGTACCTCTGTGCTGCTGCTAGGTGATGCTCTGGTTGGGGGCCTTTCTGCTTACACTGGCAGAGGACGTGTTTTCACATGGCAAGAAGGAGACGCCGGCAGAAGTCCTCCAGGTCTACAGGCGACCCGGCTGGTCCCCCGATGCCGCGACGGTGGAGGAGCTGGCGGGAGAGGGGAAAAACCTGCACGGCCCCTGGCCTGCTCTTGGTGAGAAAACATTCTCATAAAAATTACAATTACAATTACATGTCAAATGTAATTTATTCTGATTCAAATTCATATTCAAATTCAAATTCACATTCACATTCACATTCACATTCACATTCACATTCACATTCACATTCACATTAAATGCTGTTCACTTCACTTTCATTTTCGGTTGCGTGGCTCAAAGTTCCAGTGCATGAAGAAGACATGTGTGAGACAACATACAACATACAACACACGCGTACAAGACAGCAAACAACTGCATATCAAAAGGGCTCCGGTGAAAGCTTGTTTACTTCTGCACAGGTCGATACATACGTAGCACATGGAGTTGGACAGTGAGTGACACATAACAACTTCAGTGTCATGTGCCTGTTGTATTGTTGATCATGGCAGGCAGGTGTTTTTAGATGCCGACATACACCACTTTGGTCAATGTAATCCTAATCATTTTGCTGCTTGTTCTATGAACACATTTCTACCGGTAGTGGTCATTTAATACCCCCCCCCCCCCCCCCCCCCCCTGACTAATATAACCTCGGTAAGCGTGCCTGGGAGCTGTCATCACAGTGCATAACACACGTATAGCCTTGGTCAACATAGAAAGGCCCCCCGTGTATGACAAGGTCAGAGCAACCCATCCGACGGGCTGATTGTGCCCGTCCATCATTGTCCTGTCTGTACTTGACAGCACGGCCATTAACATTTCATGGCCGTGCCTCCCTACCCTGTGGCCCGTTGGGCAATTGTGGATTCTGACTATCCCTGAACTGAAAGTGTGATGTAACATAAGGCCTACAGTAGAACACATGTCCACAGAGACAATGCATGAGGAATACAAAACTAATAAAAACGATGTAAGAAGTGTAGAGCAATGTTAGCGTTAGTGTTATCGCATTTGAAGAATGACCATATTTGTGTATAGAAGTGAATGGCATGTTATCTTTGTGAGTACAAATTTCATTAAAAGGAAATATCAAGTCCTATTAAATACATCAAATACATTAATCAAATAAATTAATACAATTGTTGTTGTTTTAAAACATTGTTGTATTTAAATATGGAATCTAGTATAGCATTATATCTTTAACATTAAAAAAAAATGAGTCTAACTTATACGTTATGATTTACAATACGTTCTATTAGAAATAATGCAGCCTACTGTACACAAGCACCGGTTACATGGGAGAAATATGTGGATTGTCAAGTCTAGATTGTATCTGGATTCAAAATAATCGGATCACACGCAGGCACAACACGCTCGCAAGCGTGTCAGCGGATTAACGCGTATGGGCGCTTCGCGAAAGATCTCCACAGGATAGGCACACATACAACACAGGTTTCAGAGTACCGGTGGAGACACAGTGACCTGTAGTACTATGGGATAAAACATGTCCGGAAGACAGAGGCACTTGGGTTGCACACAAAAGGTATTTTGCAGCCTTTCCTTTTACCTGGCGTACGGAAAATGTTGGATCCCTAAATATTTGGGTAGAATAGTTGTATAATTATATGAATTAATGTAAAACCAGGGTGACATGTTTCAACATGGATATGTACTACCGGTGTAGGTTCAACTGAAAGGGCCCTCTGCTCTTTGCCTGGGGAGCCCACTCCTATGTGCGAGGAGGTGGGCATCTCTTAACACGCTCACTGGTTCACACACACACACACGCACGCACGCACGCACGCACGCACACACACACACACACACACGACAATGAGGCATGAGCTGACAGGCGCCTGGTCTGTTTAGTGCTGTGGGTCAACCTAGCTAGCAGTTAGTTGCAGTGTGGCCCAGTGGAGAAAAGAAAAAAAAAACACATGCAGTAGATTAGCAGAGTATCTTTATTTATTCTAGCCAGCTTGTGAAAGTAGATAACAAAAACAATAGTGTTTCCTCTTTTATACTTTTCTTTTAATCATGTGAACTCTGCCTTACCTCAAGTGGCCTCATACAAACCAGTGCTGCTGCCATACATTCACAATTAATTGGGATTTCCAATCGATCTAGCCTCTCTTGATTTTTATGTAGAACCAGAAAATGTGCTCAGTAGAGCACAGACCTCCACCATCATCAGCTTCATATGAATGGCCGTCCCCGTTGGCTGATTGGCATGAAAAGTTAATCTGTGCTCAACATTTTGAGATATCCTGTACACAGACACACAGACACACAGACACACAGACACACAAACACACAAACACACAGACACACAGACATACAGACACACATTTTTATTTTTATTTTTTAACTTTATTCTATTTTGATTCTATTCTTATCTATTTTTATCTTATTTTTATAACTGTTGTCTGTCGTCGGGTATTGCACATAATATTTTCACATCACATCCTGTACACAGACACACAGACACACAGACACACAAACACACAGACACACAGACACACAGACACACAGACATACAGACACACAGACACACAGACACACAGACACACAGACACACAGACACACAGACACAGATGTAACAATCATTCCAAAAAGTTGAATGCAACAACTTTCATGTCAGCCGTCAATTTTGAGGTATTTTGTGTGTGTGTGTGTGTGTGTGTGCCTACAGATGATCGCCCTCTGCTGGACAGAGAGGAAGGCAGCAGGTGGCGGCGATCTCCACTCCCGGAGCCCACCTCCCCAAGGTCGTCACGGCGGAAAGGCAAAAAGGTTTACCGAGACTGCCGCATGGAAAAGAAGCAGGTGCGCGTGCGGGACCTGGGCCTCGGCTTCGACTCGGACGAGATTGTCCTGTTCAAGTACTGCGCCGGGACGTGCCAGAGCGCGCGGGGGAACTACGACCTGGCCCTCGAGGCCATGCTGAAGAACGGCGACGTACCCCATCGGAAGTTGAGCGTCCGCCCCTGCTGCCGGCCCACGCGCTATGAGAGCGTGTCCTTCATGGACGTGCGTACCGTCTGGCGGACCGTTTGGAGGCTCTCTGCGGCCAACTGCAGCTGCGTGGGGTGAGAGGTCAGGCCGGGGGAGAGGGTGGGTCTCATTAACATGCCTGTAAGGCTGTAAGCCTGCGAGCGGGAGCAGCAGCGGGAGCAGCAGGCGATGCCGGCATCAGCTAGAACACGTCCGTGCAGCAGAACAGCGGGTGGTCTGGGGGGTCGGCCTGGTGCTTCAGTCTGAGGTGCATGCCCGGTGTGCAGTTGCCAGGACCATAAACCGTAAATGTGAGAGAGCAATGCATTTCATATCAGTTAGTGAAGATCAGTCTTGACTTATAGCAAAGTGAGAAGTCCCCTTGTGAGGAGTTCCATGTCCTCAGAGCCTCGTGGAGTAAGTGCATGGCTAAAGTGAAGCAAGAGGACAAAGACAAGTTGGTCAAGGACTTGAGACCAAATGCTATTAAGTTTGCGCCGGTCAGAAGAGAACAGAATGTTTTCTTTAATACCAAGGTCTACCAAACTCAAAGTGGTTCACACCCTGTGATGGCAGTACGTGAAGGAAAGAAACAACTCTAAACAATATATATACCTGTATATTCATATGATATAGTATAACAAAGCAAAGTTTTATTTTTCCTTAAAGCAATGTTTGTTATTGGATCTCCATCTGACCTTATTAAGTTGGTGACTGACTACACGTTATTCTATTATTCATTCACTATTATTCTGTTAAGGCATAAAGCGATGAATTTATCATTGTAAATCACAATGTTTCTTATCTATGTTTGTATTCTACTCACTATTCAGTTTTTTTGGAGTAATTTAATTCCCTTTGACGTTGACTGTATTGTGGTATGTTTTCAGTGCACTGAATGTTATTTTTTAATACTAGTTTGTTCAACCTGAAAAAGCAGTAGATACTGTTCTATATCAAATAACCACATTGCAAATAAAAAACATATATTTTTGTATAGGTAGTGCAAATAAAAAATGTTTTACACATAATGTTTACAATAATCAATAATAATTATTCCAACATCAGTGAGTTGTTTTTCACTGAAGCAGTGGATCACCGACAATTATTTCAAGAATTCTGACATTGGAGATCATGTTGTTATTTTCTTATTGTGTACCGGAATACACTATCAATATGGTAATACAATCATAGATATATAAATGACAGATAGTGTGATGGCGATTAGATTGACTATTAGTGGGAATGATCACTTTTGCGTCACACTTTTCACTGAAAAAAATATTAAAATCCTGTTCTGATATTTGTTGGGGTCTGTACTATACAAACATGTTTTCATACATGTGAAGAGAAAAATTGTGCCCTGCGATTTGGATATTGCACAAGGTATCAGTTATGCAATCATTATTTATTTAGCTTTTAGCATTTTACCTATTCCAAACCAGCCAGCTGCCAAAGGCACATGTGTACAAATGTTTTATTCCAAGATCAAGAACCATTTGTAAACAATCTCAAGAATTTAGACATGAAAAATACATGACAAATGAAAGCTTAATTGTCCATAAGGATAAAGTGCAATTGTTGCACCTTTATCTGGCTATGGGATGTATTAATGCTTACCAGTTCAGTCGATTGGTAATCAATTTTTAAACGGCTGTGCATTGTATTCTTAAAAGTAACTGTTGAATCAATATAATTTCAAGACTTTACATTTCTTCACAATAAAACATTAAACTTGTGTAAGATGCTGTGTAACACTTGCTGTAATGTATATTTAGTATTTATTGATTAAAACAATCATTTATTTATGACTAAACTCAAACTTTAGTCTAATGCCAAATCATGATTAAGACTATGGTGAGTCAAAATTACATTAGTCATCTAGTACTTTTGTCCAAAGCGACTTACGTCCATTCAACATATAGCAAGATAATTACGAGTCGCAATCATGAATGTCCTTTTATTTCGGGAAATATTAAAGGAATACCTATATGTGTAGAAATGTATTAGCACTTATCAATATATGACCTGAAGTAGACCTTTGTGGGAATTGTACTTACTGCAATGCCGTCAGACTAGTATTTGCTGTACTATTTAAAGTCTCACATTTGTGAGTAAGATTGTGGGGAAATATTTGTTTCTCATAAATATGACATTAACAATGGATAAAAAAACTGTTTCCAGAAAGGTTCACTGTACCAAACAGTCCGTAGTCCAATAATAATATTCCACCAATATAATTTCCGCTTCGCCACCGGAACAGTCTATTGTCCCTTCAGGTATTCCGTACGGTGGTGTCAACACTGCGCGCGGTTTGTGAATGGATGTTCCGACCGTCAGTTACAAATAGGTAGTTAGTTAACATATAAACGTTGACATTCACAGTTAATTACGGACATAAGTGTGATTCTGTTGCAATATACTGTATATGCATATTGGTATATCATTGACGACAGAGACCAGAGTAGAGACTCTGGTGGTGTCGTCCTCCTTGTTGATGTGTTGAAAAAGACCAAAGTAAACATGGTAAGAAAGACTTGATACCGAATCGATTTCTCCATCACATGTCACCGGATCTCTATCACATGGCACTGGATGTCTCTATGTATGTCTGGATGTCTCTATGTCTCTGTAAGACTAAATTTCCCTCGGGATTAATGAAGTATCTATCTATCTATCTATCTATCTATCTATCTATCTATCTATCTATCTATCTATCTATCTATCTATCTATCTATCTATCTCATGTAACCAAATGTCTTCTTCACACGTCACTGACTGTTTTTTCTCCATCACATGTCACTAGATGTCTCCATCACATGTCACTGGATTTCTCCATCACATGTCACTGGATTTCTCCATCACATGTCACTTGACACGTCGAGGAAGATGACGATAACACAATAATCAAAAAAATATTATCTACCTTTTTTTTTTTCAGAGAAGGAGTCTGGCTCCCAGTCAGGTTGCCAAGCGGAAACAAGCAGGCGATTCGTCAGAAGACGACGAGGACTGGAGCCCAGACCCTGTAGGAGACTGGAAAACATGAACATATATATATATATATATATATATATATATATATATATATATACACAGTTGCAAGAAAAAGTATGTGAACCCTTTGGAATTACCTGGATTTCTGCATAAATTGGTCATCAAATTGTCATCAAAAAGTGTTCTGACCTTCATCTAAGTCACAACAATAGACAAACACAGTCTGCTTAAACTAATTGTTTTTATTGAACACACCATGTAAACATTCACAGTGTAGGGTGGGAAAAGTATGTGAACCTTTGGATTTAATAACTGGTTGACCCTCCTTTGGCAGCAATAACCTCAACCAAACGTTTCCTGTAGGTCAGGAGGAATTTTGGACCATTCCTCTTTACAAAAATGTTTCAGTTCAGCAATATTCTTTTGGTGTGAATCGCTCTCTTGAGGTCATGCCATAGCATCTCAATCGGGTTGAGGTCAGGACGTCGTCGGTCAATGGGTTCATCAAGAAGTGCATAGATGACGTTGTTCCGACGACGTCGGTTCGGATATATCCCAACCAGAAACTGGATTAACGGCGATGTTTGCGCTGCCCTATACGGGCGTAAAGCCGCCTTTGGCTCCGGGAATATGGAGGAATATACGAGAGCCCGTTACGACCTCCGCAAGACCATCGTCACTGCCAAGCGGGAGTATAAGGACAGAGTGGAGGAGAAATTCAAGAGCCACGATGCGAGGGGTATGTGGCAGGGGCTACAGACGATAACGAACTTCAGAGGGAGAACCAGTTGTGTAGAGAACTCCTCTACCTCCCTCCCAGGAGAGCTAAATACTTTTTTTGCTCGGTTCGACGTAAACGGCAGCCTGCCGAAGCCAGCGCCGCCTGAGGAGACCAGCCTGCTGAACATCTCGGAGGCGGATGTGCGCCGCACCTTCAAGCGGCTGAACATCCATAAGGCGGCAGGCCCCGACGACATCCCGGGCCGCGTCCTCAGAGCATGCGCAGACCAGTTGGCAGGAGTCTTTGCAGACATCTTCAACCTCTCCCTGTCCCAGGCTGTTGTTCCCGCGGTCTTCAAGATGTCCACCATCGTGCCTGTCCCTAAACAACCCAAGGTAACATGCCTGAATGACTATAGACCTGTAGCCCTCACCTCGATTGTCAGCAAATGCTTTGAGAGGTTGGTCAAGGACTTTATTTGCTCCGTGTTACCTGCCACGCTGGACCCATGGCAATTAGCATATCGTCAAAACAGATCCACGGACGACGCAATTGCCATGGCCCTCCACACTGCCCTTTCCCACCTGGAGGGAAAGAACTGTTATGTGTGAATGCTGTTTGTGGACTACAGCTCAGCATTCAACACGATAGTTCCTGCCAAGCTCGACACCAAGCTTAGAGGTCTAGGCGTGCCCCCATCCACGTGCAGCTGGATACTGGACCTCCTGTCGGACCGCCGCCAGGTGGTGAGGATGGGCAGCACCACCTCAGAGCCACTGACCCTCAACACGGGAGCCCCCCAGGGATGCGTGCTGAGCCCTCTCCTCTACTCCCTCTACACCCACGACTGCATGGCTATGCACAGCTCCAACGTCATCATCAAGTTTGCTGACGACACGACAGTGATGGGCCTGATCGCCGGCGACGACGAGCAGCCTACAGTTAGGAGGTCGGATTGCTGGAGCAGTGGTGCCAGGAGAACAGCCTCGCCCTCAACGTCAAGAAGACCAAGGAGCTGATCGTGGACTTCAGGAAGCAGAGAGGAGAGCACAGCCCTATCTCCATCGACGGTGTTGCAGTAGAGAGGGTCAGCAGCTTCAAGGTCCTTGGCGTGCACATCTCCGAGGACCTCACATGGTCCACGCACACCACACACGTGGTATAAGGGCCCAACAACGCCTGTATTTCCTCAGGCGTCTGAGGAAATTCAGCATGGGCCCCCGCATCCTGAGAACATTCTATACCGGCACCATCGAGAGTGTTCTTACAGGGTGTATCACCGCCTGGTACGAGAACTGCACCGCACTCGAGCGCAGAGCGCTTCAAAGGGTGGTGCGGACGGCCCAGTATATCGTTGGAGGTGAGCTCCCCTCCCTCCTGGATATATACAACCAGCGGTGCGTGGCCAAGGCCAAACGCATCATAAAAGACATTGCCCACCCCAGCCACGAACTGTATTCACTTTTACCGTCAGGCAGGCGATACCGCAGTATCACGTGCCGTACAAATAGACTCCGAGATAGCTTCCACAGTCAGGCCATCAGGCTGCTGAATAAGGGCGTATAGCATATAACAATGTTATTATTATTATTATTATTGCTCTTTTTCTGTGCCGATATATTGCATTTTATAAATTGCATTTTTAGTTTTATTTTTTAACTTCTTTATTCTATTTTTATCTTATAACCGCTGTCTGTCGTCGGGTATTGCACATAAGAACTGTGAAGTGACAATAAACTTGACTTGACTTGGACTGGGCCACTTCAGAAGGCTGTTCTTCTGTTGAAGCCATGCTGTTGATTTACTTCTGTGCTTTGGGTCATTGTCCTGTTGCATCACCCATCTTCTGTTCAGTGTCAATTGGTGGACAGATGGCCTTAAGTTCTCCTGCAAAATGTCTTGGTGAACTTGGGAATTCATTTTTCCGTCGACGATAGCAATCTGTCCAGGCCCTGAGGCAGCAAAGCAGCCCCAAACCATGATGCCCCAAACCCCACCGTACTTCACAGTTGGGATGAAGTTTTGATGTTGGTGTGCTGTGCCTTTTTTTTTTCTCCACACATAGTGTTGTGTGTTCCTTCCAAACAACTCAACTTTGGTTTCATCTGTCCACAGAATATTTTGCCAGTTGTGCTGTGGAACATCCAGGTGCAAACTGGTGTGTGAGGGCAGGGCAGCTTTAACCAACACCTCCAATCTCGTCTCATTGATTGGACTCCAGGTTGGCTGACTCCTGACTCCAATTAGCTCTTGGAGAAGTCATTAGCATAGGGGTTCACATACTTTTTCCACCCTGCAGTGTGAATATTTACATGGTGTGTTCAATACAAACATGAAAACATATTGTTTGTTTGGTATTAGTTTAAGCAGACTGTGTTTGTCTATTGTTGTGACTTAGATGAAGATCAGAACACATTTTATGACCAATTTATGCAGAAATCCAGGTAATTCCAATGGGTTCACATACTTTTTCTTGCAACTGTGTGTATTTATATATATATATAGATATACTCTAGATATATATCTATATATATAGATATATATAGATATATATCATCATTATTATTATTATTATAACAAAGCAGACATGACCAAACATAAACTTTTTTGTTTACCCGCAGGACAAAAGAACCAAAGGGGACAGCCTTCCCAGAGACAGCTACGTCTGTCCTTTCAGAAAGCAGCTGACCGCCGGGCCTCTGTGTGTGGACGCTGACCAGCATGTGAGGATGGGTGTCTGGTTATTGTTATTATTATTATTGTGTATTATTTAGATTGTAGAGTGGTGGTTATCCGACCACTTTAACCTGACTTTTCATACTATTCCTTTTAGGAAGCGTTCATCCGAAGTATCCTCTCCAAGCCGTTTAAGATTCCCATTCAAAATTACACAGGTGATCTTCTGCACGCTGTTTCTCTTGTGTGTCATGGATGTGGTGGGGATGGGTGGTTCACTGTCACAGTTGTGTTCTTCATCTGCAACTACAACACCAATACAAGTTGGTCCACGGGTATAGATCATACAGCTCTCATCTTATGTTAAACAAACTGCATTTATAAAGCGCTTTTAACCAAAGCGCTTTACAAGTTATGTCTCACGTTCACCAATTCATACTCACAGTAATATGCAGACAGCCTGCAGGAGCAGTTAGAGTTAGGGTGTCTTGCTCAGGGATACCACAACCCTTTTCTAGGAGGAGCCGGGGGATCGAACCATCAACCTTCGGGTTGCCAGCTACTGCCACTAGCTGATTGTTTGTTTTGACCCGTAGGTTTGCTGGGCATCAGGGCTCTGGGTTTGAAGCGTGCAGGTATAAGGCGCGCACTCCATGACCCGTTTGCAGAGGGTGCGTTGGTTCTGTACTCGCCCCCGACACTGAATACTCAGGACATGCTTAAAGCAGACAAGTGAGTCCAAGACACATCAGGTCACAGGGAATAAGGCATAGGATAGTAGGACTCTTCATGGAAATGAATGCACACATCTCTTTCTATGAACTGTGTCTTTTACCTCCAGGGAGAAGATGCCAGTGCATGTGGTTGTGGATCCGGTCTTGGGAAATGTCCTCAGACCTCACCAGAGAGAGGTAAAGACACTCAGACACTGTCACACTGGTGTCCTCAGACCTCACCAGAGACCGGTAAAGACACTAAAACACTGTCACACGGGTGTACTCCAACCACACCAGTAGAGACCGGTAAAGACACTTAGACATTGTCACACTGATTTCAGGGTGAATGCGCAGGCACCTACTAGTCTTTCGGTTCCTTTCACTTTGTAAACAACTTTTCGGCAAATGGGAAGTAAAAGGAATACAAAAATTACAAAATGTAAAATTAAAGCAAAATTCTATTTAACTATACATCCCTCTGAGCAGAAAATAAAATTATAGTATTTGCTCTTTAAATAATTTGAGACTTACAGACTAAATGGTGTGTGTGTGTGTGTGTCACCAGGGGGTGAGGTTCCTGTGGGACTGCGTGACGGGGAGACGCATCACAGACTCGTATGGCTGCATCATGGCTGACGAGATGGGGCTGGGCAAGACGCTGCAGTGCATCGCCCTCCTGTGGACACTGCTGCGCCAGAGCCCCGACGCCAAGCCGGAGATAGACAAGGCCATCGTGGTCTCCCCCTCCAGCCTGGTCCGCAACTGGGCCAACGAGGTGGGCAAGTGGCTGGGCGGGCGGCTCGCGACCCTCGCCATCGACGGAGGCTCAAAGGAGGAAATAGACCGAAAGCTAGGTAGGTAGGCAGGCATCTGTCTCATACTAATAAATAAATATAAATGTAATAATGTAAACTGTATATGTACCTATTGTTGAAGACTGAACTACAGACTAGGCCATATTTTGTTCTAATCTAGACTAATCTTTGCACACAAAAATGTGGACTTGGCGTTTTGACAGTAAGTGTGCTGTTCCTCCAGTCAGCTTCATGTGCCAGCACGGCCTCAGGGTGCCTACACCAATACTCATCATCTCCTACGAGACCTTCCGGCTCCACGCCAATGTCCTGCACAAGGGGAAGGTTGGACTGGTTATTTGCGATGAGGTAACTCTTGTTCACTAGCTTTTGCAAACCTCCACAGTACCAGTACTCTGATCGTCAGCTTTGTTCAGGAGGTAATCTTCACCTGTTGCGAACTGCAGGGTCATCGGCTTAAGAACTCGGACAACCAGACATACCAGGCTCTGAACGCTATGAGCTCCCAGCGAAGGGTGCTTATATCCGGCACCCCCATCCAAAACGACCTGCTGGAATACTTCAGTCTGGTTCACTTTGTCAACGCTGGCATCCTTGGTAGGTGGCTGACCGTTTTTAACCAAAAATGCATGCCAGAGGTTTAAAAAAATTAATAAAAATTCATTGAATCCTGTCACTCAACCCCCCCCCCCTACACACACAGGTACAGCCCAAGAGTTTAAGAAGCGGTTTGAGCTTCCCATCTTGAAGGGCAGAGATGCAGATGCCAGTGACAAGGACCGACAAGCTGGGGAGGAGAAGCTCAAGGAGTTGATCAGCGTGGTAAACCGGTAAGAGGGATGGAATCACAAAGACATTACTTTCCAGTATAATATTAGTGCTGTGGCCATGTTGGTCCTTCAGATGTGAACAGCATCTGTTAACAACAATACTGTTCACAACATTCACAACAGGTGTGTTACAATACTGTTCACCACAGGTGTCTGTTCCCAACTATACTGTTCACCACAGGGATCTGTTCACAACAATACTGTTCACCACAGGGATCTGTTCACAACAATACTGTTCATCACAGGGATCTGTTCACAACAATACTGTTCATCACAGGTGTCTATTCACAACAATACTGTTCACCACAGGTGTTTGATCAGGAGAACGTCGGATATCCTCTCCAAGTATCTCCCTGTGAAGATCGAGCAAGTTGTTTGCTGCAGGTAGGGGTGTGTGTGTGTGTGTGTGTGTGTGTGTGTGTGTGTGTGTGTGTGTGTGTGTGTGTGTGTGTGTGTGTGTGTGTGTGTGTGTGTGTGTGTGTGTGTGTGTGTGTGTGTGTGTGTGTGTGTGTGTGTGTGTGTGTGTGTGTGTGTGTGTGTGTGTGTGTGTGTGTGTGTGTGTGTGTGTGTGACCAGTCTTATTTGGTTTATTCCAGGCTGACCCCTCTCCAATCAGAGCTCTATAAGCGTTTTCTGACGCAAGCCAAGCCAGTCGAGACTCTCCAGGAAGGCAAAATAAGTGTGTCCTCGTTGTCCTCCATCACCACACTGAAGAAACTGTGCAATCGTAAGTGGGTTCCCCTATATCACAGTAATGAAGCACTATCTCTTACACCAGTCTCAGACATATGAGGGACAAGGGCATACATGCTTCTGTTACACAAGCCGGACCTTATCAATAGTTCACTTCATGACCTTCACATTTTGGATCAACACACAGAACAATGCATGCAGCCCACCATTTGATTTAACTGCCACTAAAACGTACCACCTCAGTACAAATCATTAAGAGGTTGAGTTGATAACGGTGCTGTTGATAATATTTGTATGGAAAAAAAATACATCCACAGCAGCTTTTTCTTGAAAAATTATTAGGATTGTGAATTCATAATTTCTAATTGTTTTCATGGTTCCTTAATTAATGTTTTGTTTATCTCTGGGTAAGATTGTTTTATGCTTCTAGCGAGGCTTGTGAGCCGAGAGTATATCGATGTTGGTTTCACATGGTTTCTCTGTGAGCCAATAGTATAACAACGTTGATGTCACGTGGTATCTCTGTGTGTGGGCAGCTATTTAGTAGTTGCCAGTTAATGGAAAAACTTTAGAAAGAGTTAAGTCTTTCTTCCTGTACATTACATTACAGTCATTTAGCAGATGCTTTTATCCAAAGCGACTTACAATAGTGTGGTTTCAACAAAGGAAGGTAGGAGAACAACAGAAGTTAAAAGTGCATTTAATTTCCAAGTCTCCAATAACTGAACCAGTGCTCAGGTAGAATGAACAATAATTCAGGCAAAAGTGTAAGGGAAAAGTACAATAAGTTTGTAAACAATATACAGCAATATCTAGAACAATATCTAATCTACTCAGATAATTTACTTAGCGCTACTAGGAAGGATCCGGGAAGTGTCCTGAAGAGATGGGTTTTCAGCCTGCGGCGGAAGATGGGCAGTGACTCTGCAGTCATGACATCCATGGGGAGTTTGTTCCACCAAATTGTGGCCAGGACGGAGAAGAGCCGTGATCGCCTAGATCGGCCACACGGGCCCCTAAGTGAGGGGGCAAGCAGACGGCCCGAAGAAGCCGAGCGAAGTGGACGGGTTGGGATGTAGGACTTGACCATTGCCTGGAGGTAGGATGGAGCAGTACCTTTTACTGCCTTGTAGGCTAGCACCAAGGTCTTGAACTGGATGCGAGCAGCTACAGGTAGTCAGTGTAGAGTTCGAAGGAGGGTAGATGTGTGGGAGTACTTGGGGCAGTTTAACACCAGGCGAGCTGCAGCTTTCTGAATGAGCTCCAGGGGCCTGATGGCAAATGCCGTCGCGCCAGCTAGGAGGGAGTTTCAGTAGTCCAGCCGGGAGATGACAAGAGCCTGGATGAGCACCTGCGCAGCCTTTTCAGAGAGAAAAGGCCGAATCCTCCTGATGTTGCAGAGGAGGAATCTGCAGGAGCGTGTCACTGATGCAATGTTTGCCGAGAATGACAGTTGGTCGTCCAGGGTCACACCCAGATTCCTTGCGGTCCGAGTAGGTGTCACCACAGCATCATCAATAGTGACAGCCAGGTCTCGGTGCGGACAGCCCTTTGCCGGGAAGAACACTAGCTCAGTCTTGTCCAGGTTGAGCTTTAGGTGGTGCATCGACATCCACTTTGCGATGTCTGCTAAGCACGCGGCAATGTGTGTTTCCACTTGCGTGTCCGATTGTCAGCATAGCAGTGGTAGGATAAGTCATGGGAGTGGATAACAGGACCAAGGGACGTTGTGTAGAGGGAGAAGAGAAGAGGACCCAGGACCGATCCTTGTGGAACCCCAGTAGTCAGTCGGCATGGTTCTGACACAGACCCTCCCAGTGCCACCTGGTCAGGTAGGATGCAAACAAGGAGAGAGTAGAGCCCGAGACACCCATCCCCTCAAGGGTGGAGAGGAGAATCTGGTGGTTCAGTGTCGAATGCTGCAGACAGGTCCAGGAGTATCAGGACCGAGGAGAGCAAATTCGCTCTCGCAACATGGAGCGACTCTGTCGAGTGACCTGCCTTAAAACCAGATTGGTGGGGATCCAAGAGGCAGTTCTGGTGGAGATACAAGGACAATTGGTTAAAGAAAGCACATTCAAGAGTTTTGGATAAGAAGGGCAAAAGGGATACCGGTTTGTAGTTCTTTAGTTCAGAGGGGTCGAGTGTTGGTTTCCTCAGGAGGGGGTGACTCTGGCAGCGGGAAAGCATCCAGACCCCAGAGATGCGTTGATGATGTGTGTCAGGAAGGGCAGGAGTTCAGGCACAGTAGACTGAAGCAGAGGGGAGGGAACTGGATCCAGTCAGCATGTGGTGGGGCGGCTGGATGTGATGAGGTGAAGAACATCATCTGTGGAGAGGGGAGAGAAATGGGTAAGGGAGGGATGTGGGAGGGTGGGGGGGAAGACATGGTTGGTTGATGCGTGCATCAGCCGGGGGGGGTCAGGGAAGGAGGATCGGATATCGTTGACCTTCTTGTCAAAGAAGTTGGTGAAATCATCCGGGAGAAGGGAGGAGCTGGGGGGAGGGGGAGGGGATGGAGGAGGGAGGAAAAAGTATCAAACCGTTTTTTTAGGGATGCTGCGCTTTGAAATTTGGAACAGTAAAATGCAGCTTTGGCGGATGAAAGCGACAAGGAGAAGTTTGACAGGAGCCCTTGAAGATGGAGAAGGTCCTCTGGGGTTTTTCCTTTCTTCCACCTGCGCTCCGCCTCTGTGTACGCACTGAGTCCGACAACCAGGGGATACGTGGAGTTGGATGTGCAGACCTGGAGGTGAGGGGACAGAGAGTGTCCAGAGAGGAGGACGGGGTAGAGAGAAGAAGGTCAGTGGCAATATCAGGGGGTAGAACAGAGAACAAATCAGGAGGAGGGAGGGGAAAGGGAACAGAAGAGGAGAGATCGGCAGGGGTGAGTGTGCGGAGATTGCGACGTGACGTCACCATCTTGGTAGGGGGAGAGTGGGAGGAAGAGGGAGAAGGACATGAAAAAGTGATCGGATAGATGGAGAGGAGTAACTGAAAGGTTTACTGTATCGCAGTGTCTGGTGAAGATGTGGTCCAGCTGGTTGCCGGCCTTGTGGGTCGGAGGAGACGGGCGGTGGGAAAGGTCGAAGGAGAGAAGAGGGTCCAACTTCTCAGTCAAGATGTTGAAGTCGCCAAGAAGGATGAGGCCGGAACCATCATCAGGGAAGTGGGAGATCAGCATGTCAAGCTCCTCCAAGAAGTCACCAGCTGGGCCGGGTGGACGATAAACAACTGCAATAATGAGCTTAAATGGAAAACAAACAGTTACAGCATGAAATTCAAATGAAGAGGGGGAGAACTGTGGAATGGAAATGGGGGAGTATTTCCAGTCACACGAAATCAACAATCCTGAGTGCCAAAAAGTCACAAAAGCTGGACCAATACCAGGGGAGCATTGGTCCATCCTTTTCTCTGCCAGGAAATATTCATCACTTGACATGACCGAGTCTGTCTTGTCTCACTCCACTGACCATGAAATATGAAGGTTGAGCAACAAACTGGCAACCACTGGAATGAATGGAATTGGGGGGGGGGGGGGGGGGAGTGCGACATCTAGTGGCTGAATGTTGTCAACGTCAAAAAAGTTAATTTCAAGCACCTTTTAACAAGCATTGGTTTTGTGTTCCAGACCCGTCTTTAATATATGAGAAGTGTGTGGAGCGAGCAGAAGGCTTCGAGGGAGCTCTGGAGCTATTCCCTGCGGGGTACAGTCTGAAATCTGTGGAACCTCAACTTTCTGGTAAGAATTATAATCAACATGCTGTCATTTTATTTTGTATCGGTGTTAAACTTTAGTTTGCGATACATTTAACAACAAATGTACTTTCTGTTTTCATATGTTAGACTAACTGTAAGTAGCCAATTTGGTGAGTCATTACGTAATTTTTGCTGGAATTTGGGAATCTGGGGACATCCATCAGTCATCGGTTTAGAGCAAAGCGCCAAAGCCAATGAAGAGCAAAGCTGTACAGTAGGCAGGGTGTCGTTCACACGGCGGAGGATGTTCTTAAACATTTACGATGGCTGATTTCAGGTAAAATGCTGGTGCTCGACTACATTCTGGCCATGACGAGGTCCACGACAAGCGACAAAGTGGTGCTGGTCTCCAACTACACCCAGACCCTGGATCTGTTTGAGAAGCTGTGCAGGTGTCGCAGGTAACGGAGTCCCACGAAGGAAGGTGCCTCTGACTAGTTCTAGGATGCAAACAGTATGTTAAGGTTAACACTTCTGTTGTTGTATTCGTTGTTCTGTTCAGTTATCTCTACGTTCGGCTAGATGGCACCATGTCCATCAAGAAGAGAGCCAAGATTGTGGAACGATTCAACAGTCCGTCGGTGAGGAGTCACAGCCCAACATGCCAGTATAAGTGCTGCTAACTTGCCATGAGGGGTGTGAATCGTTCTTCGGTTTCTCATGATTCAATTTTATTTTGATTCCGAGGGTCACCATTCACGTTTGATGCTCAAAATCGACTCTCGATTTGGTACATCTCATTTCAGGATCTACTCCAGAAGAAAGCCGATGTGGCATTTTATAGCATGAAATAATTGTAAAGTGATTAGGATTATGTAGTTTATATATATTAAAAAGTGATATCAAATAAGCAATAAGGCAAACACACAAAGGCAAACCTAAGACAAAGAAAAAGATTTTTGGGTATCTTGCGTGAATCTATTTATTTATTGAATTATTATTTTTCCATCCTTCGGCTGTCATCCACTTTCTATAAGCACTTAGAATGCCACCCGTTTAGGGTGTCTTTGTCTATGGATACCAGAGCAGTCCAGGGGATTCCTCCATGTTTCCCCCGGCAAACATCGAACATCATAAATCCCTCCATTGCATCTCCTCCCAGTGGCTGGTACACCTTTACCAGGGGGTGTCCTTCTTACCTGATGCAGCATGAACCACCATTACATATATATAAATATTAATATATGATATGACTTATATATATATATAAATATAAATATTTATATATATAAATAGGAAAAAGGTTAAATACAAAATAAATGTATTTATTTATTGTGTTTTTGAATAATTTCAAATGTCTTATAGTAAGTGTGAAGCTCAGAAAGTTAACCATTGATCATTGACCATTGCTGTAACAGCAGCATGCATGCTCTTATTCCATATATATATTTAACCTTTATATATGCAGGGAGAACACATTTAGAGTTCAGATGGCTTTTGCATTGGGTGTCCTAGATGTGACTGTGTCATCACGTCCCTCCCCGCCTCTTCTCCATCAGAACCCAGAGTTCATTTTCATGCTGAGCAGCAAAGCCGGTGGGTGTGGCCTGAATCTGATCGGTGCCAACCGCTTGGTGATGTTCGACCCAGACTGGAACCCGGCCAATGACGAGCAGGCGATGGCCCGCGTGTGGAGGGACGGCCAGAAGAAGACCTGCTACATCTACAGACTGCTAGCGGTGAGAACGAAGACACAGACGGACGGACGCACACAAACACACAGCTCGCACCAGCACCTATTTAACATGCCATGCTGAAAAGGGATCCTTCAGTGTCTTTACATCGTCTCAATAGTCATGTCAGATGCTTTTGTCCAAAGCGAGGCAAGAGAACTACTAGTCAGCAGAAGTCATAAGTGTTATTCCTTCCTAACAAGTCTCCAAGAGCAGAACCAGTGCTCATCCAGATGACTAATTGTGAATTGAAGCCAATATTATTATATTGGCCTGTAGCTATATAATATTAAGCCAATGTTATTCCTAAATTTATTATTTATTATCGTTAAATTTATGACAAACTGAAAATTAAACTAACACGAGAGCGACACCAACAAGTGAATAGTAGTAGACGGCGTGTAGTCGCTATACAGACACGATGTGTGACGTACGCACTCGCTTGTGTGCTCCAGACGGGCACGATCGAGGAGAAGATCCTGCAGAGGCAGGCCCATAAGAAGGCCCTGAGCAGCTGCGTGGTGGATGAGGAACAGGACGTGGAACGCCACTTCTCCCTGGGCGAGCTGCGAGAGCTGTTCCTCCTCAACGAGGAGACCACGAGCGACACCCACGACAAGTAAGCACACATGGTTTTAATTGCTGAATTGGTAAATGGACTGCTTTTTGGTATAGTGCTTTTAGCCAAAGTGCTGGTCAGTAGCAGTTAGTGATTGGGCGACTTGCTCAGGGACACCTCAACACTTGGCGAGGAGGAGCCAGGGGATCGAACCAGCAACCTACCCCAGTTGCCAGACAACTAAACAAATTGATGTTTGGGGCTCTTGTACCGTTCATACAGGTTCTTCAACAATGTGTGAATGTTAAAGAAGGTTACAGGTCTGGGTGAACAGGAAACAGTCTTTCCTTGGCTCCACTAAAACAGCGTACACAAATACATAATATCCAATAGAAAAAAAATCACTGTGGTTCACTTTACTGACCGACGCACATTGATTCTAAAAGACCAAAGTGCTATATTACTACCGTTTACATACATGCAAGGCGGCACATTAAATGCTTGATTGATGAATTAGAGAAATTATAAATTTTAATTGATTTTTCCACAAAGATATAGACCAGCACGTGTGTGTGTGTATATATGTATATGTGTATATATATATATATGTGTATATATATATATATATATATAGAGTCCTTAACAACATCCTGTTTATATTTATTCACTAGGTTCAGGTGTCGGCGCTGCGTCAATGGCAGGCAGGTGAGGGCGCCCCCGGAGGACTCTGACTGTACTTGCGACCTGTCTCAGTGGCACCACAGCACCGACAAGAAGGGTCTGAGGGACCGGGTGCTGCAGGCCTCCTGGGACGCCGCCGTGACCTTCGTCTTCCACCAGCGTTCCCACGACGACCAGAAAGGGATGGTGTGACGGCAGGCTCCCTTCCTTCATGGGGGTTTAGTCGGGACACGTAAAACACTGGATTACCTCAGTCATGTTTCTGTTAATTTTTGTAAATATGTAAATATTGTCCTTTTGTTATTTTACTGAATTGTTGTTCTAGTATATTTAAACATTAAACCCTCCCTAACACAGGGAAATATATCTGAAATCAAAACCTATGATGGTTCTGGTAATACTATCTGGTATAGCATGGACAATAAAAATAAATCGACTTTAAAAACATGTGACCGATCCATTAAAATGTTCTAAAATATATCGGCTAAACCTGGAAACTTGTTTGCAAACCAGTGTTGACAAAATGTTGCACACCAAGGCTAAGTAAGATTTTGTTGAAGTTGGCCTCACCCCACAGGTTCTTTAAATGTATTTTTACAAATATAAACTTGAAAAAATGTCTAAATTGAGCTAGGTGTGAAAATTGGAGAAACGTATCATGATTTAAGAGGCGGAGTTATGTCTTGTTTCCTGTTAGTTCCGTTAGATATTCTACCGAGAGGTTTTATTTTAAATAAGTATTTCTAGAGTTCAGTACTGCTGAATCTGTTCATTACGCATTGACAGATCCCTGCCGACAGCAACACCATTGGTCGAAACAAATGTGAAGCGAAATAAAGTTAAACGCCTCGTTCGCCCAGATATGAGCTTGTTCGCCATCAGAAGTCAACCTTAAATATTAATCTAAAGTCTGATTTGTGAAACTTCAGTGCAACAAAATGTATTCCGATACAAATGTATTACAATAATTCCAACAAAAACATAAAATCAACAGACTGCAAATATTGCTGTCAATATGTTATATGTCATTGTTTTTTTTGCTCATGGTATGAGGTCAACCATTATCGAGAAAATTGTTCATATCTGATTCATATCTCCTCCCATTGGCATTGAGAGTGGGTGTCCATCAAATACTGAAGCCATTTTGGGAGTTCTCTTGAGTAAACTGAATGTTAATTTAGGTTGTGCACTAATTTAGTGAAGCAGGTGTTGTTTCACATATTGCTAATGTGGTCGGCCATGGTGTTTCTGGATTTCCATCCGTCGGTCAGAAGGTCACAGAGCGACCCGAGTGTCCGGCGCGCATCGCGCCATGTCTCCTGGTCCCGGTCCCAGGGGTTCTTCCGGAGGTCAAGGGTCAGCCGACTTGGCGGTGGGTGCGTCCGCAACCTCTGTCCCAGCTCCAGCAGCTCAGCCGGCTGGATGAAGTTCGAGCTGTCCGGGGACAAGAAGACGAGTTCAGCTGGAGTAAGAAGAGGCTGGACACCATGCTTCAAATAAGCTCCCTGCATTCTACTCAATGAACACGCCTCCAATCCTAGCCTGGCCAGACCATCCTGACATTCCAGTGGGCGTTTCACAATGAGAACCAGTCTGGCGTTGGCTGTGCAGAAATCCATTTCCCCATATGGCTGCGGCCTTAACGTTGTTCAAAAACCCAGCCAATCCACAAGTACATTACATTAGTCATTTAGCAGACGATTGTCCAAAGTGACTTACAATAAGCAATGGGTAGGCATAAGAACTACTCATCACCAGAAGTCATAAGTCTATTAGCTTCCTTACAAGTGTCCAACAGCAGAATAAAAAGCTCAGGTAAAAGTACAATCATTTGGTTCTCTGACCCTCTTGCTGCATCTGGTTGGACTTGGAAGTAAAAGCAACAGCTTCTCCTCTGAGAAAAGAAGCCCTCCTTTCCTTCAAGTCACGAAAAAAGGGTTTCCATCACGTGAAGACCAAACATCTCCCCTTATACAGTCCCTTTTGGTCATGTCTTGTCATGAAATCACCTATCAATATAGCGTCGCATCCATGTGTCAGCCTCTCTTTCATAAAGCCTTTCTTCAGGATCCATTCCCACACTTACCTCAAGTCCAACTTGTTCACTGCACTTGAGGGGGATCCTGTGAAGAGCTCGGCCAACACCGGGGCACTCTTTGCTGTTGGCGCAAGCAGACATGAGTTCTCAGTGTGATCAGAACAATTAGAAAGATGATTTCCCAAGATTTACATGCATGCAGCATGGCTTTACACATGGGGAAGAAGGTACACTTTGTATTGATATGTTGTTGTTGCTGCAAGTGTAATGGTATTGGAAACCTCGGAAGGCGTCATCAACGATAATATAAGATACTATATATTAAACTTGTGCTTACCGAGGCGATTCTGCGACAGGCACAGAGAGCGGAGGGAACACACTTGCTTCAGGGAACCCAGTAGCTCTCGTAAATCAGACTCTCTGTCACTGCACTTCTCTAGCAGCCTGCAGTCCTTCAAAGACAACTCTGGACAGAATAGAGGGATCGTGTCAGTCAGTGTCTTGTCTCCTACTTCCCGTGTTGTTTATTTGTTTAGTTGATTTGACAATGTACAAAAACCATCAGTCTGAATTGGAAGGAGGTTCATTGTACCGAATAATGGCATCTTGCTCATATCTGGGATGCAGTTTCAGAAAGAGTAAATGCTAACTGACTGGTTGATATGCAATTACCATTTTGAAACCTTGATTTGAAAAATGACCTGCGCTTAACTATTTGACGGCAAGTTGTAGAAGCATTGTATTGATTTAAATGCATTACCTTCCAACGTGCAGCCCCTGAGAAGACCCAAGATGTCTCGGTGACAATCGGCCAGGTTTAGATCCTCCAAGTGGAGTGTTCGTAAGCGAGGGTTGGACTCTAAGCAGATAAGACAGCCTTTTATTATCTTCTTCCGTCACCCTGTTTCCATCATCAAGTTAGATTGTTATTTTTGCCTAGTTCCCAGCCCCTCAATCCCTGTCCAAATGTTCTGTGATTCAGGGACTGGTGTGGGTTGCTTGAGTGATTGGAGGGGGGGGGGGGGGGAACGTTAGGCAAAAATGAAGTCAGTACCCAAGAGTTCAAACGCTACCTGAGATGGTCCTGAGAAGGTTGCGGTAGGAAGAGGACGTGGGCAGCCGGATCCCGGAGATGTGAAGCGAAGCCAGATGGGGAGAGTGCTTCAGCACTGCCGTGATGCTGCGGAAATCTGCCAACACTTGTGGGACTTTGACCGACAGCGTCTGTAGAGACAACTCTGTTGAAAAAGGTTGGAAAACAACAGTCATGATCGGTTTTACTGTAGGAAAAGGTTCATACCTTTTAGTGTGTAGACCGATACATGTCGGCTGCATTTAGTGGATGGGTGACCATGGTGACAGAATCACCATGTCACCATTCCATGAAAATGTTGTACTGAGCAGGATAAAAACCCACCTCTTCAGGAAGGACTACCCTGACCCTTCTTCTTAGCACTTGCTTGTTTGCCATTGCGTGTTTATAAGCAATATATATAATATAATAAGTAATAATGTACTTATTGTGTCAAATGCAAGTACAAATTGTACTTTTACCTGAGCACTGGCTGCTCTTGGAGGCTTGGTAGGTAGGAAATGCACAATGACTTCTGGTGACTAGTGCCTACCAATGTTGAAGGACCTTATTGTAAGTCCCTTTGGACAAAAGCATCTGCTGAATGAATAATGTAATGCAACTTCATAATAGCTAAGCCTGCTAAAAAATGTTTCACATTGTCCCAAATGTGCTGTCTGGGATCACTAAATCGACATCTTGTTGAGGCTCCTCGGGTCACCTGGGAGGTCAGTGGGCTGACGTGGCACCGGGTCCACGTCCATCGGGTGGATTTCCAGGGAGAGGGAGCGCAGGCCGGGGCAGGCGTCCAGCAGCTGCTCCACGAGGGCCGTCTGGGGGAGGACGGCAACGCTCAGGTCCACCAAGGAGCTCCTGGATGTCTGCCACAGCTGCTTGAGAGACCTGGCCAACAACTGCACCTCGGCCACCCTAAAGATCCCTGTGCATGAACAGCGTAAAGCGGAAACACTTTTAAAAAGGCATGTAGGCATATTTTGTGTTGTGTTAAGAGTTCAGATAATAATTATTGTCCTATGGAGAGGATCACTGGATTATAATAACAGGATTCAGGAAGTATTAAGATGTCTCTGACAATAAGACTGTTGAATTGGTTAACTAGATTCATTGGGTCAGTCCATTTCATGTCACTCATAGGGGGGGGGGGGGGGTCACGTTTGAATTTCAGTTCCTGGTTGTCTGCTGGTATGTTTTATGTTCAGCCTCATGCACTCATGATTATATTATTTTGACCTTAGTTTTCCTTTTTAATTTACCATTAGCTTTTTTTGTATGTTTTGGGTAAAATAAAACCCTTTTTTCTGTTAAAACTGACCGAGCACCTGTCCGGCGCTCTGTCCTTCACAAGCAGTATAAACTAACGGAATCTGTGAGTTCTTGGTTTTATCAGTGCATTCCTAGTCCAGACATTCACCATGTTAGCCCAGGAAGTAAATATCATCCACACAAAATCACTACTTTGTGTACTTACAGCAACTCTGTATGGTCAGAGACCTGAGGCACAGCCACGTGGGTACAAGGGGAACCAGCACATCGAGTGTGCTCTGGCCACACTCTCGAATCTGCAACGAGCAGATCTTTCCACGTGGACACGAGCCGGTCAGACAGCTCCCGGAGAGAGCGAACGCTCGACAGAGCATCTCCGGCTCCACGGGGGAACGTGCCTCCCGTGGCCGGATTGTGACGTCTAGCTTGGGGCGTTTGCACGGCGCCTCGGTTTCAAGGTCGTCGTCGGCCGGTCTCGTGTTACGGTCCCCTGCTGCCGCTGTCGGGTTTACAACAGAGCTTGACCTATAAACCTGTGAGGCCGGATGCTGCTGACACGCGTTCCGTGATCGCCGGTCCTGAAGGATCCAGGTAAGCATGGCCGGGTTGAGGCCATAGATGATCAGCTCTCTGGCCTGCCCGTGGTCTAGGAGTCGATGCAGGACATACAGCACAAACTGAGATTCGGTCTTCAACAAGTCTTTGTGGTGTTTGACGTCGACGACACCGACACTAGCCTCCAAAACAGTCAATAGAGCTCTCTGCTCTTGGGCTAACGTTTGAAGGAATTGCGATGGTCTGAGATGGAACCGTTTAATGTACTTGGCCATGGCCAAGAACAAGGTGGTGATGTTGACATTAAAGAGCTGTTTGGCAACACCTTTGTACTTGAAGCCATAGAACATTAACTGAAAACATGTATCCATAGCCTCCTGCTTAGTTCCATCTTCTGAACGCAAGTCTAGAACCTGGAAAGCAAAAAGATAACTGATATGAGACAAATACGGGATCGGCTAGGTCATGAACATCTGTTTGGTACATGATCTAGACTTACACGGTGAGCTCCTTTAATGTCTTCAAGTATCAGAACCCAGGCTGAGAGGGTAGATATTCCTACAGTTACACAAACACAGAACAACAAGGGTTATTCCAGTTTACCAAACTGTTCTGCAGGGCCCCCCCTTCTGTAAATTAAATAAATGTCAAGCCCCACTATCTTCATGCACCCATATAAAGACACTCAAGACATCATTTGCTGGCACACTTCCATAAAATGTAATTTCAAACATTGTCAGTGACAATCTGCAAATCTAAATGGGAACGTAAAGTCATCTTTACCATAATCGCATCATTTATATTTTGCCTCGCTGTGCCCCCCCTTGTCATAACTCCAGGCCCCCCAGTTTGGGAACCACTGAGTTATTTGGTCAGTAAACACAAATAAATTGTGCCATGCAAATAGTCATACATTAGGTACAAATGTAATGGAATCATGTAAGATCCAGTGTGTTTGTATTATTTATGATTTGTGTGTATGATGTACAAAACATATATTAATCAAGAACCTCTATTTTCTTATTGTACACTACGATCCACATGTAAAAAAAAAAAAAAAGACCTTCAGATGAGCTGAGAGGAGAGGTGTCTGGGCCTAGTGTGGAGGTAGGGGTTGTGTAGATGTATGCAACAGCCAGATCATCTCTAAAGCAGCACGTACCTCTTTGATTCAGGGCTGGCTGGAGCCTGATGAGGTCATATATACTCAGATAAGGCAGGAGGTCCTTTATCAGGGACGCAGGGAGCCCTGTGTTGGATTAGTTCATTAATTAGTTCATTAATAGGTCAACACAATTCATTATTATTTTACTACTTGGTGATTTGGGCGGTCAACCATCCTCTAATTCCACATGACTTCCAAGACAAGAAGAAGAGTCTGTTGTGCCAAGTAAGCTCACACATACAAGGAATTAGTCTTGGTATTTGGTGCATAGCACATAAGTAAAAGTACATTAAAAAAAGTTTAACTAAAATTAGAAGATAAAATATATATATATTGTTTTGACATATTAGACACTTTTAGAGGTGGTGTATTATGCATTATGTTATACAGTTCATATACATAGTGATTTTTAACTGATATGTCCCGTAAAATGTATTATTCCAGTCATTGTTGGGCTGAACACTGTTACCGTAATACCGGTCAAAAAAGCGCGCCCAGAAACAATGTGCGTTAGTTAGTGTTCCGTCTGTTATGTTTGGTCGGCAGCAGTGAAATGAATTTTCATCGACCACCATCACCCCTATCGTTCACACTGACTTACTGGAGTCACCACTGTGTCTGTGCGTCATATTTACACCGAATGATTTGGGATTGACGACTACAGACAACAGCAGCCTACCTAACACGGCGTCCGTGTCGAGGTCCGCTACACGCCGACCGGCCGTCCGGAGACACGTCCTCTTCAGGCTAGAGAGAGACCTGCTGACCGCCGTCTGCGCTGCTAATTGCAGGACTTCCTCTGCGTAGGCTTCATGCATCCTCAGCATTCAGCAAGGCATTGGAGTTGGTAGATGTATACTTCGAGGACACGGTATTATTATTAGTAGTATTACGCTACTGACGACGCGTCATCACGCTGCCTTCAGGTGCCACGGGAAGTACCGTAGAAATACTTACACGCCAGTTTGTAAGTACAATTCACACAAAAAAAGACCAGATAACCGTTAGATTACAGGTGAATGAGTTTAGCAAACAAAATACAATGTGCGTTTACCCCCAAATAATGACAATCGACCCACCTACTGGTGAACGCTACGGTTCAGCTAAAGGAGCAGTTGCGTTCAACCTACAATGGGGTGTTTCTGAACAGTTGCGTTCAAACTACGGTGGGAGGTTTCTGGACTAAAAGCTGTATCCGGCTCCCACTCATAGCCCAGGCCGAATACAGAGAATATAGACTATAGGTCTACATGGCTTGTTTATCTTCCAGTAGACGTCAAGTGAAGCTGAGAGGGGACATAGCTGCAGAGGCCATTAAATCGAATTAATGAATTCGTTTCATTACAGTTAACCAAGTGCAGGCACTCTGCACTGACTCTACATTTCATGTTTGATTTGATTGTTACCGTTAGGACACCGTGAAGAAGTGTCCAGCATTCGGTCAGACATGTAACTTCTGCCACAAGAAAATCATTATGGAGAAATGTCACAGACTCTCACATGAGAAAGATGAAGAAACGTCAGAGAATAAACCGGAGGAATGTGACATTTAAGCTTGAAACCAGCGCAGAGTTCAATGAAATGTCGGAGAAAACATTCAGCTCATTGGGTATCAGAGGAAAACGCACGTCATCTAAATATATGTTAGTGGCATACACGGGTCACAAGATGGCGCCACTGGGCAAGAAAAGAAAAGGACAGCGATTCAAGATTTAATTCGAAATCATACAGCAAGATGCTCCACCAATACTAGGGAGAACATGTCAGAAGTGAGGCCTGATAAAGACACTCAAATTGAGGAAATGGTATCCCAATGTGCTGTTTCCAACGTGCACCAAAATAGCAATCCGATAGAACCTCTACTCTCACACACACTGCCAGGACGAGCATAGGAGAAGATATAGGCAGTGGCACTGATCTCTTTCATTACAACGGAGGGATTTAAACTTCCTACCTCTACCACATCATTGCTTACCACTGAGATGGTATCTCAGGTGTGCGACAAGCTGAAACAAAATCTCAGTTATCTCTTTGAAGTTATAAAGTTGTTGTCCGTCTTGAGTGAACAGAGAAGTGTGATTTGTGCCTGTTCCTCTGTTCCTCCTGTAGATGGCAGCAGACTTAAACAGGTGTTGTCTCAGTGTCCCGAGCAGAACACCTTGGAACACCATGTACCATGGTAGCAATGTAAGCACGTTAACAAGCTGCCTTATGAAGTACACCTAACCTCAAATGATGTCTTCATGGTTTAGAATAGGAATGATTTGGATCTTCCTTCTTGTGGTTTTAATTTTTTTACTTTCATGATGACAATGCGCTTTGCAATGTACCCTTCAGTCATAGACAAACATACTCTAAATTACATAATCTCTCTCTCTCTCTCTCTCTCTCTCTCTCTCTCTCTCTCTCTCTCTCTCTCTCTCTCTCTCTCTCTCTCTCTCTCTCTCTCTCTCTCTCTCTCTCTCTCTCTTTGGCGTTCCCAGCGCTCATCTTGTACCGACGGGGGCTGGTTGACTGCTCACGTCAAAAATGGTTTGACATCATGTTGTTTCTTCCCGAGTAGCCATGCTGCTGCTTGACCTCCTCCAATCAGGGTCAATCATCGGTGTGTGCTGAAGACAGCGGTGGAAGTGTAGGAGTATGGACTCAGAAGCAGGGCTAGTATAGTGTATAGCACACTTACTCAACAGGCGGCCCGCGGGCCGCATCCGGCCCGCAGACGCTTATTGTGTGGCCCCCAACATGCCTGGTTATGAATTATCAAAAATAATAATAATCAAAGCAGCGTTCCCATATAATTGACAGACATTTGGCAGACTATCTCAGAGCAGCTACAACTGAGCAACAACCAGATCTGAAAGTACTGATCTGAAAAGAATGCAGACTTAGAGCTCTCACTAGAAATAAGTAACAACTGTTTGTTATATTGTTATTGTTATTAATATTTGTGAAATGCAGACTCAGAGCTCTCAATAGGAATAAGTAAAATGTTGTTTGTTATATTGTTATTGTTATTAATATTTGTGAAATGCAGACTCAGAGCTCTCAATAGGAATAAGTAAAAAGTTGTTTGTTATATTGTTATTGTTATTAATATTTGTGAAATGCAGACTCAGAGCTCTCACAAGGAATAAGTAAACAATTTTTGTTATATTGTTATTGTTATTAATATTTGTGAAATGCAGACTCAGAGCTCTCAATTGGAATAAGTAAAAAGTTGTTTGTTATATTGTTATTGTTATTAATATTTGTGAAATGCAGACTCAGAGCTCTCAATAGGAATAAGTAGCAATTGCAAACTTTATCAATGTCATCAATGCAAAGCTATTCACTCCAGTGTTAATAAAACATCAGCTTGACCAACACTTCACTACATTTGTTACTCAAATTGAGAATATTTTTTAAATATTCCATGATGCTTTGGAATGTATTAAAAATGACAAGCAAGACAGCATATTAAACAGCAGTAGTAAATACAGCGAATAAAATGGTACAAATATATGTTAATAATATTTTGTGGCCCTTTGCACCTGTTGTGGTTTAAATGTGGCCCTCTTGGCCTCTGAAGTTGAGTACCCCTGGTGTATAGTATAGTGTATAGTATAGTGGCGACGGCCCTCGCTGTGGGCCTCAAACACCACCTTAACACACAGAGACACAGAGGGAAGCTTCATACTGTTCAGGAAAAAAAATGAACCCAGTCACCGGTCACCCTGATCTGGCCCGAGTGACTTTTAGCCAAGCTGTTCTGAGAACTATATTCCGCAGGGGATGGCGGTATGGTGAACATGACTACTTCAAACATGTTTCATTTGTACTGATGGTTCACTGACCTCAAGCCAGCCTCATTTAAATATGCATTAAGCAATCTATAGGTTACTCACTCGCACCGTTTCTGTTTCCTGCATAAAGAGCTTGAGTCTTATCTGAGATCACTGGCAGGACGGTTGGATTATCTGTGATGATCTGTAGCCTACTTTGTTTTCCCAAATTTCCCTTGTGGGATTAAAATTCAACATCTTGTCTCTTTATCTTTTTCAAATATGCACTTATTAGGTGAGGTAGCATTTGTTACCTCACTAAATTATCTTATCAACAAGCGTGTCTTGAACCTTGCCAGTTACGTGTTCCCCCCAGGGCCTTGGGGTGAAACATGAACAAACAGGTCCTAGTCAACGTAATGAAACACACAGATCGAGAAAGTTTAAGTTCATGAAGTGCATGCATAATAAAACTGAATATTACCATGGAAGAGATTTACTAAGCAACATGTTAAAAGTATTTAGAATCTATACCATCAGAGATGTAGTCGTTGACAGCCGGCTTACTGTTCAAAATGTACTCTTTTTACATGGTTTTCAATTTTTTATAATGCTATATTGTTGAGTATCTTGTTACCCTCGAATAGTCATACTCACGTCCACTGTCTGGTGTGGGTGTGGGTGTGTAGCCCTGAGCCTCCCAGTAAGCCTCGGTGTTGAAGTCAACTCGATACACACCGGCTGTGAACCCCTGCTCCGCGACGAGGTTATGAACCTCCCCGGTCACGTCTGTCACTCTGCAAAAACATCGGTCTTGTATTTTAGGTGATACTTAACAAGAAGAACACGTTTGGTACCTTATACAAGGTTTCAAATAAACAAGGCACGTCATCATCATTGTAAAAATGGCAAATCTGTGAATTGTAGTTTTGATATAGCAGCTACCAGATAATGCGTCTTGATGCGATCTTATGAACAAACTCTGAAATTGTACTCACCTCGATTAAATTCAAAACTCACAATGCATGACTCAATACAGTGATTGACAAGATACAACACACGCAACCATTAAAACACATACAGTATATACAGTGCAGTACATATTGTATAGGATGCATGTGGATGGGAGACTGTTGTGAATGTTTCTGATTGTTTCGTAGAAAAACAAAAAACAAACCAATTAACAAGACAAACATGTCGCTGATGACGATGACCTAATATTTTATTTAAAAGGAAAATGTATGTTAGGACCAGAAAAGTTTTTTTAAGCTTCTTCTTGCCCCTGTTGAACATGACAGAGACTACTTGAGAATTATTATTGTTTTTGTTTTTTTGTTTTTTTTGTATTATAATTTTTTTTGTACATTGTTATAATTATTATTATGAGTGAGAAGGGGAGGGAAAATTAAAAAAAAAAAAATATATATATATATATATATATATTATTATTGTTGTATGTTTTGTTTCTGACATGTTCAATAAAGAAATAAAAAAATTAATAAAAATGTAGTGCCCACATTGCGGTGGAGAAGACATGGGATGTTCAGGTGTGGGACATGACCACTGTAGGCCTGTCTTCTTGCTCATATACTTCTACAGTACATACACATCTGCCTACATGTCTGTAGGCATTCAGCGTCACCTCTAGACAGCCACAAACGTACAAGAGTAGTCTGGAACAGGTAGTCTTTTAAAGCCTACCCATTGGCAATGTATGTCCACTCTCCATCGGCCTCTATCTTGGACGCAGAGGCAGCCAGTGGCACCTTGACTGCATCCAGAATCTTCACCATCAGAGGACACCCGGTGTCGGTCCGGCTGCTGTGGCAAACAGAACCATTCATTAAACAGGTGTGAATGCTTTCCAAACGCCCAAGCATTCACACCCGTTTACTTATTATGTTTGGCACAGGAGCGTGTTTAATGTACCCGTTTACTTTCCACATTTTATGAGTTAACGTATCATGACATCCATTCCATTCTGCATTAATTATCCTTTTCTTCTTTTTTTTAAAAGCACACAGCCTAGTCTGATGTGCATGTCAGGACTAAAGCAGGGTTGGGTTAAGAACTAGTAGGCAATAGGCTTACTGCTTATCAGACTATTCCTAAAGCTGAGATCAGGACGTAGGGTAACTCCAAACTCTACTCAAACGAGGTTAGGATTCAAGATTTAATGCAACATGCAACAAGTACAATGGAATGCTTGAATTAAGCATGAATTAACTCCAATTGAACACCATATGCTATGATATGTACTATACTTATACAATACAACACTACTATAACAAGCCCCAAGGAAGGCTGCTGATGAATCAAAACCAACCTGGGGCGTGCAGAAAGTGGGATTCTCAGAAGAGGAACAAGATGTTCTAGTCTGAGTAAGTTATTGCATATATTATACCTTAAAAAATACAGACTCAGACTTTGAGAGCCGATCCAACTTGATGTTGAAAAAAATGACCTTTAATGCAGCACAGCAATGAAGTAAATATTTTTGGAATGATTGATGTTATTGCTGTGATAATACAAAGCCTTCAGGTTTGTAGGTTAACTTGCTTAACCAGTTCCTCTGTGTTAAACTAAAGTAAACAAAACGGTGGGTAGTGAGTAGTCAGTAGGCCTCTCAGTTGCAATGTGTGGGAGAGACATGCTTTCTATACTGCTGGGTACATGGTGTTATAATACACTGTTACACTGTTCATTAGCTCAAATATATACGTTTGTATTGTTCTTTTTGTATTGTAAATTGTTAAATGTTACTATGGCAACATTTATGTTAGAGTTGCTCTATGTATAATAATCTTATTATACAGTTACCGAGGCTGTAGGTAAGATTGGAGAGCTATAATTATTTGAATGTAATTTTGCTCTGGCCTCTTTATGAAACCATTTTGATTGTAGACGCTCACGGCTCATTTCGGACCAATCGGGCCATCTCATCCCTGATTGGTTTAGGGAATCCTCCTTGCCTGTCAATCACAGGTGCATAAATGCCACAGTTCTTAATGGCGGATCAACAGTGGGAGGGTTGTTTTGTTTCAAGAACACTCTCTCTCTCTCTCTCTCTCTCTCTCTCTCTCTCTCTCTCTCTCTCTCTCTCTCTCTCTCTCTCTCTCTCTCTCTCTCTCTCTCTCTCTCTCTCTCTCTCTCTCTCTCTCTCTCTCTCTCTCTCTCTCTCTCTCTCTCTCTCTGTCACTGTGAACACTGTTGATCCCTAATATATTTTAAATTCAGTCTTGAAAGAGATTGACCTACAATTCGGAAAGTTAAAGGTAAATAATGACTTCAGTGAAGAAATTCAGTTTTGAGCCTCTGAAATTAGCGTATGCATTCAACAAATACTGGTTATTACCTGTTAAACCATGAATACTAGGATACCAATTACGTGTTGCACATTATATGCTGTTGTTGCACTCATTAAGATGTGTGTGTCCAACAAAGTGTGATGAATTGACTTCCTTTTCAGCTTGAGAGCCGACCAGGCCAACATCGAGATACACACACCAGCATATGTTCATATATGACGTTACTACGAGACTTGCCAAATGATACACAATTAAACAATAAACCCATATATGTAATACGGTAAAAAGAAGCATGCACACTTGAAAAAACTGCTTAATAATCTAATAATAAGAATAATAACGAGAGGGCACTCAGGAGAGCGCATACCTCCGCCTCGCCAAAAAGTCCCCTGGATCCAGATTTGGATCCGGATCAGCTGTTCCTTGGCCCATAAGTAATCTAACCACCAAGTTTAGTCCAATTCTAACAAACAAATGCAGACAAACAGACAAATGAACAGGGGCGAAAACATAACCTCTGATCCATCTTCAATGGTGGAGGTAATATAGATAATACTAATAATAATCCCTTACTACTAACTAACTATGGACTTACTCTTACCCCAGGGGCTGTGTCGGTGGTGAGAGCAACAGAGGAAAGAAGGACCCCGAGTAGTGGCCCCATCATCTCGTTCCTACAAATCAACAGACAGGCAAACACACACTCACACACACACTCACTTACACACACGACATTACATTACATTACAGTCATTCAGCAGACACTTTTATCCAAAGCGACTTACAGTAGTGTGTTTCAACAAAGGAAGGTAAGAGAACAACTCGTCATCAGAAGTCAAAAGTGCATTTAATTTCTAACAAGTCTCCAATAACTGAACCAGTGTTCAGGTAGAAGTACAATAATAGGCAAAAGTGTAAGGGAAAAAGTACAATAAGTTGGCAAACAATATGCAACAATATCTAGTATATATATACCTAGTATATATATAGTACATAGTATATATATAATATATACCTATCTATAATATGTAATCTACTTTTGACTGACTTAATTGACGCTACGGAAGGATCGGGGAATTGTGTCCTGAAGAGATTGGTTTTCAGCCTGCGGTGGAAGATGCGGTGTGACTCTGCAGTCGTGACCTCCATGGGTAGTTAGGTCCACCAGATTCGGGCCAGGACGGAGAAGAGCCGTGACCGCGTAGATCGGCCACACGGGCCCCTAAGTGAGGGGGCAAGCAGACGGCCCGAAGAAGCCGAGCAAAGTGGACGGGTTGGGATGTAGGCCTTGACCGTTGCCTGGAGGTAGGATGGAGCAGTACCTTTTACTGCCTTGTAGGCTAGCACCAAGCTCTTGAACTGGATGCGAGCAGCTACAGGTAGCCAGTGTAGAGTCCGAAGGAGGGTAGATGTGTGGGAGTACTTGGGGCGGTTAAACACCAGGCGAGCTGCAGCTTTCTGAATGAGCTCCAGGGGCCTGATGGCAAATGCCGGGGCGCCAGCCAGGAGGGAGTTGCAGTAGTCCAGCCGGGAGATGACAAGAGCCTGGATGAGCACCTGCGCAGGCTTTTCAGTGAGAAAAGGCAGAATCCTCCTGATGTTGTAGAGGAGGAATCTGCAGGAGCGTGTCACCGATGCAATGTTTGCCGAGAACGACAGTTGGTCTTCCAGGGTCACACCCAGATTCCTTGCGGGTAGGTGAGTAGGCGAGTAGGTGTCACCACAGCATCATCAATGGTGACAGCCAGGTCTCGGTGCAGACAGCCCTTTGCCGGAAAGAACACTATCTCAGTATTGTCCAGGTTGAGCTTTAGGTGGTGCATCGACATTCAATTTGTCTGCTAAGCACACGGCAATGTGTGTTTCCACTTGCGTGTCCGAGGGGGGAAACGACAAGACCAGTTGGGTCGTCAGCATAGCAGTGGTAGGATAAGTCATGGGGAGTGGATAACAGGACCAAGGGACGTTGTGTAGAGGGAGAAGAGAAGAGGACCCAGGACCGATCCTTGTGGAACCCCAGTAGTCAGTCGGTGTGGTTCTGACACAGACCAGTGCCACCTGGTAGGAGCGACCCATCAGGTAGGATGCAAACAAGACGAGAGCAGAGCCCAAGACACCCATCCCCTCAAGGGTGGAGAGGAGAATCTGGTGGTTCACAGTGTCAAATGCTGCAGACAGGTCCAGGAGTATCAGGAGAGCGAATTTGCTCTTGCAACATGGTGCGACTCAGTTACTGCCAGATGGGCAGTTTCTGTCGAGTGACCTGCCTTAAAACCAGACTGGTGGGGGTCCAAGAGGCAGTTCTAGTGGAGATACAAGGACAATAGGCCTATATCACGGCACAGTTGAAAGACGGAAGTACCCGTTAAAAATCGCTGAAGCAGTGTATCCCAAGTTCCGGTTAATGCATTCACATTGGCATTCACCATGGTGGACAGTTATCGCTGGACAACATCGCTGCATAACCTTCCAAAAGTCTGTCAAGACGATGTGGTTCAACTAGTGAACAAACACTCTACAGTGAAGAAGTCTAAATCCGAATCATACAATTGCCCGACATTGTGTCTTGTGGCTCTATCTGGATATATCGCCATATAACAAAGGCGATTTTGTGTAGGAGCAGAGGTATGCCTATGTATTTAATATAGGCTATTTATTTTATGGATTTTGATTATTTCAATGTACCTTTTCATTTACGTGTTAATATGTAGTGTGCAGCTGTATATGTTCTAAAAGGGAATGCCTGTTATTCTTGTGAATATGAGTTGTCTTAAAATAAAAGTGCTTGTGACATACTTGTGGCATTGAGTTATAACCAAATTTGTATAAAATACCGATATATATCGTATATTGCGCTAAAAAAAAATACCGGGTTTTGGTCCGTATCGCCCAGCCCTACTTGGGACCAGTGCTTTTAATCATACACTTACCCGACATTATGTGGCTCTATTCGGATGAGAGATGGAGAGTGTGTGGGGGTCAGGACCAGTGCTTTTAGTCATACACTTACCCGACATTGTGTGCCTATTTTCGGATTGGAGATGGAGTGTGTGTGGGGGTCAGGACCAGTGCTTTTATTCATACACATACCCGACATTATTAGCCTATTCCGCCCACTTTTTGAGACGTATGTGCTCTCCTTGTCAAAGTGCAAACTGCAGACATACGCGCTACCCCTGAGAACATGAAACCAGGGACCTTCATCCCTCCTTATCAGCCTCACCCAAGGAGTTTGTCTTTTGGTAAATCGTGTAAACTGAGGTAGGGCTGTCTTTGTTTAGACGTTGAGCAGCCCGGTACACTACAATAACAGAGAGGAGGCGGCCACAGTTTGTCACGTATCTGGGGTAACTACCGGAAGTAAGAGTACACTGCTCGGCGATTTGGAGGAGGGAGGAAAAAGTATCGAACAGTTTTTTAGGGTTAGATGCTGCGCTTTGAATTTTGGATCAGTAAAATGCAGAACAGTAAAATGCAAAGACCACCAGGTTGTCTCAATCAGGTTGGCTGTTCTCACTCAGTTAGCCAGTAACTGGACCCACTCAGTGACCCAGATCGAGGAAAAGCAGGCTTGAACAAAAAATATACAATATAATTTAATATAATGTACAATCTGCATTTATCATCGTCAACATGTTATACGTTATCTCATGCTAGGAATATGCTGTGGTGTGACATATAGGTTATGATACCATAACATATCATAAAACAGCAATACTTCGCAGCCTTGTAGTGTCTGTGTTTTGTCATATAAAGACTAAATGCTGATTTGGTTATGGAGGTAGCTGGCAATGGACCGCTGGATTCAAGATGTTTTTGTATGCCATATGCAATGTGGATCACTACCACTACCACTGTTAGACCACCACTCCCCACTGATTATGAGAGCTATCTCGCAGGGTATTTCTCAACATTAGTCTGAATGTCTGGAAATACGTAAAGAAAACCCTGATGTCTGGACATTACTTTAAAAAACAATGATATTGGTTGATAAATATTAACAATTGGTGATTTTAATAATGGAATACATATTATAATGATTGTCACTTTATGTCATGTTCTGTCATGTTGAACAGGCCTGATGAAGATCAGGCCTGCAATGTGGATGCCAGCGCATAGTGTTTTGATGTAGCTGAGGTAACCGTGGAACAACATGTAGCTATATATATATATATTCTTGGCAACTTTTAAAATGAAATCAAGGTTTGAAATCCACTGAGTATTAAGAGATTATCAGCTAAATCCGACACACTACTGCCAAATGACAGATGATTCATACACACAAACTTCTGTGTATTTAACGATGGGTGAGTGACATAACAACGTATGGAAACCACGCTGAAGAACAAGTTTATGAACACACACTTATACTTAACTTTATCGTTGGGGCAGGTTGTTGTGTGCGTGACAGGACTGAAACCAAATTATAATTATCAGGACATGTCACTAACCTCGGGGCGAAACGATCTTCAGCAGCAGCTGTGACCGCAGGTGACACACATACTCTGCATTGTCGTCATAAAAGTGTAGGTACTTGTCACTCATGTTCAATGTGAGTCACCTAGTCTGAATGCAACCTGAAAGTTGAAAACGCAGAAAGACTTGCACAGAGGCGTGGCGTAGTTCTATGTTTTATTCAAAAACAAAGTTACATGCAAATCATGGAGCTGGGTACACAACAAACATCACTAAAAGTACATTGGATAATAAGAGCAATGACTGACAACTGAAAGGAGAGATTGTTGACATTGGCACTGAGTTATTCAGACATATCTCAGTCCATTGAACTTGTAGTCACCAGAGTAATAGCTGAACTCACCTCACCTCACTGCACACTTCACCAGCAAATCATTGAGAGAACTGCAGAATACAGTCTCAAGAAACCCTTTATCACCTTCTTATTATATCTTACTTAAGAGAAAGAGAAAGCACAACATGGTAACATTTTGCTCTGTGTTTAAAAGCTGATCAACACATAAACCAATCCAATTGCATGGACATTCTAAATCATTAAAAATACTACAATCATCCTATTTACATTGGGTTTTAGAAAGCTTGAGCACTGCGCCAGGTTCACCCATTCTCCTCTCATACCTGCAGCGTGCATACCTTTTATGGTTGATTTTAGACACGCATGCCTTTATTCTTACAGGGAATGACAATGGGACATTATTAGCTGTCAATAAAAAGTAATTGTAAGTACTGGAGAAGTTGCAGGACAGCAATTATTTGAGGTCTTCTGTGTTGGCTGGACAGGTGACAAAGATATCTGCTAATCAGTCCAAATCATCAGGATTTGGACTAAAGACGCTCATCATGTCTGTGTCCAATATGCACTCTATGGGAATGTCAGCTGCGTCAGCTATCAGCTATCCACTTGGTTCTGGTCTATTTTGCGAAGGATCTTCTGAATAATTGCCAGATCCCACCAAGTGATTGTGTTCCTCTGTCTGATTGCCAAGTGGAACCTCATCATCAGAAAGTCCTATTTCATCTTCCAAACAATTGCTGTCTCCCACATGATCCAAATTCACCAACGCTTGACTGCCTGCTGATTGAGATAATTATTTCGGTAATTCGTGGTATTCATCACTATCTAGCTTCTCTGCCGGGGTGTTGTAATCCTCAACCTGACCATTCATTTCAGTGTCTTGGGTATCTGAGCATTTTGGGGGAACGGGGGAGTCAAGCTTCAATGTCACACTGCCATCGTTCTCTTCATTTGATAAGGGCATGTCGGGTTCCAGCGCCATGCTTTGAGCTATATTCAACTCTAAGCTAACCTTCTCATGACAACTACCACTGTCTTCCACTGTGTGCTGTGGCATTGCTATGTCCCCATTGCTTACCCCCACATCTGTGTATTGAACAGGTTCCTGTTGTTCATCTTTTGGTAGAGATGAAGCTTGGACATCCTTCATTTCCTCAACAAATTGTCTACCCTTTGGCTCGATTTCAAATCCTTCAGATGTATCCTCTTCATGTTCAATGTGAACGGAGGCCTCTGCTAATATAGCTGAGGACTCAGGTCTTATAGATGAGGAATTTGGAGGGGCGTACGGCTGATTTTGCCCTTCCTCAAGTATGTGCTCATTATCTGTACTAATTGCCTCATCAACTTTTTCATACTGAAATATTCCATGATGCTTTATAGGTAGACCCAATTTATCTTCTGGGGTAAGCAATAATGTGCCTTCTGCCACACCAGCCAAATCCAAGGAACCTTCTATGGTGGACACTTCTTCAACAATTGAGAAATCTTCAGAGACACTCTGAGAGGCTACTAAGAGAGCCGGTTCTCCCTTGTGGGATTCTATCAACTCTTCTGTATTTTGACTTTGCATTATTGCTAAATTATCATATGTCTCTTCGGGTATTTGGTATATCTGTTTGTTGGACACAGTTTCCTTTAGTGTGAAACCATTGTCAGTGGTTTTCTCATCTTTAGGTGAAATGGACGTTTCTGCTACAGAATGGCTTATGCCAGCTGCACCAGCTTCCGACTGTGTGAGTTGCAACTGCCCAGCCAAAATATGGCCTTCCCCTGATTCCTTCGCACAAGGCCCCTCTTCCCGGCCCGACTCCAACATTATCTGTCCTGTGTTCCCAACTAAATCATCCCCTACACCCAAAATGTCTTCCACTGTGTGCTGTGGCATTGCTATGTCCCCATTGCTTACCCCCTCATCTGTGTATTGAACAGGTTCCTGGTGTTCATCTTTTGGTAGAGATGAAGCTTGGACTTCCTTAATTTCCTCAACAAATTGTCTACCCTTTGGCTCGATTTCAAATTCTTCAGATTTATCCTCTTTGTGTTCAATGTGAACGGAGGTCTCTGCTAATATCGCTGAGGACTCAGGTCTTATAGCTGAGGAATCCATTGAATTTGGAGGGACATAAGGCTGATTTTGCCCTTCCTCAAGCTTGTGCTCATTATCTGTACTAATTGCTTCATCAACTTGCTCATACTGAAATAGTCCATGATGTTTTATAGGTAGACCTAATTCCTCTTCTGGGGTAAGCAATAATGTGCCTTCTGCCACACCAGCCAAATCCAAGGAACCTTCTATGGTGGACACTTCTGCAACAATAGAGAAATCTTCAGAGACACTCTGAGAGGCTACTAAGAGAGCCGGTTCTCCTTTGTTGGTGCCCATCAACTCTTCTGTATTTTGACTTTGCATTATTGCTAAATTATCATATGTCTCTTCGGGTTTTTGGTATATCTGTTTGTTGGACACTGTTTCATTTAGTGTGAAATCATGGTCAGTGGTTTTCTCATCTTTAGGTGTAACTGACGTTACTGCTACCGAATGGCTTATGCCAGCTGCACCAGCTTCCGACTGTGTGAGTTGCAACTGCCCAGCCAAAATATACCCTTCCCCTGATTCCTTCGCACAAGGCCCCTCTTCCCGGCCCGACTCCAACATTATCTGTCCTGTGTTCCCAACCCAATCATCCCCTGCACTCAAAATAACCCTCCCTGCTGTACTAATGGTGTGTTCTGGCCAAATGCCATTTACACTTCCCTTGGCTGCTTGGCTTAAAGCCCCCTGAGGGGGAGCAGCCTCTTTAACCGAGGTGCCACCTCCTGAGACAGTATCCTGAGGTGACCCTGGGTTTGACACCTGGCCCTGACTTGAAGTGAGCGTAGTCTCTACAAGTGTATAGGCTCCACCAGCACCTGGTGCCATTATATTCCAGCCTGGACTGCCAGGCATTAGCATTATAGGGCTGACTCCACTGGTAGCCTCTTTCACCAGGATCTCACCTCTGGGCAAAGTACCCTGAACTGACACAGGGCTGAAGGCTTGTGCCTCACTTGAACCATGCTTAGCCTCTACAAGCATATATGTTCCACCAGCACCTGGTGCCATTAGATTCCAGCTTGGACCGCCAGGCATTAGCATTGTAGGGCTGACTCCACTGGTAGCATCTTTTACCAGGATCTCACCCCTGGGTAAAGTTCCCTGAGCCGACACAGAGCTGAAGCCTTGTGCCTCACTTGAACCATGCTTAGCCTCTACAAGCGTATATGTTCCACCAGCACCTGGTGCCATTAGATTCCAGCTTGAACCGCCAGGCATTAGCATTGTAGGGCTGACTCCACTGGTAGCATCTTTTACCAGGATCTCACCTCTGGGTAAATTACCCTGAGCCGACACAGAGCTGAAGCCTTGTGCCTCACTTGAACCATGCATAGCCTCTACAAGCGTATATGTTCCACCAGCACCTGGTGCCATTAGATTCCAGCTTGGACCGCCAGGCATTAGCATTGTAGGGCTGACTCCACTGGTAGCATCTTTTACCAGGATCTCACCTCTGGGTAAAGTACCCTGAGCCGACACAGAGCTGAAGCCTTGTGCCTCACTTGAACCAACAAGTGTATAGGCTCCACCAGCACCTGGTGCCAATATTTTCCAGCTTGGATTACCAGGGCTGCCTGGTACTCCAAGCATTGTGGGACTGACTGAACCAGAGCCTGTGGCATTATTGATCACCATTCCAGTGAGCGGGCTCTGAGCCCCATTGACTACAAATACACTCTGTGCCCCACTGGACCCTGCATGGGACCCGGCAAATACCATGTTCTGAAGCTGGGATTGTCCCACAGGAATGTATTGCATCGGCTGCATCATAGGTGCGGTTGTGTAGTACATGGGCTGCTGCTGCTGTACTAGAACCATCTTACCGGCAGGGGCAAGGGCGGCAGACTTAACACTTTTAACCTTGGTGACTTGAGAGCTAGAGCTAGATGAGCTAGCTGCACGTGGGTGCATGAGGGACTGCCGAGAAGTGTTTAAGGTGCTACCGGACGATTTGGAAATATTAACGTTATTGGAGGAAATGTTTTTTGTTTTTGTGGTTTTTACGTCAATGTTCTTGCTCACATGCTCTATCTTTGGCTTTAAAATAGGGGTCTCAATGCTGCGATTAACTGCATTTTTGGTCACGTGCTCAAATGTGGACGTAGGCGGCTGAGGCACTCTAGGAATGCAGATCTCGGACAGGGTCTTGAATTTTGTTCCGAGGTCATCGAGGAACTGCAGGTCGTTGTCAGAGTCGACGAGGCTGGAGCAGCTTACGGAGCCGGCAGCAGAGCCCTGGCCTTCGTAGTCGTACACCAGCAGACTGTCCTTCATTGGGAGAGCACACTGAGCTTTCTGTAATGGAACAAAATGACAATGGAGTGGAACAAGGTAGGATATTTTGAATATGTATGCTTGAGATGATAATTGATAGTTAACAGTGACATTACGCCATTGCACAATAGTGACAGTTGAATCAAACGCAAAGGTATTTGCCTTAACAAATGTCAGTTCTAAATTTCAGTCCCAATAAGGAAAAACACCCATCACATTATTCTAAAAACAGTTTGAGAGCAAATAAGTTGATAAAGCAAAATACGCTTTCATGTTGTCAATTCTCAGAGAGCGCTAGTTAGTGGTTACAAATACCAGGCTAAAACGATTTCTGTTAATAACAATATTGGAAAAACTAATTTTTCCAATATTAATAACTCAACAGTTCTTAGTACCTGAGAGTAGTAGTCATTAAGGAACATGTCAGGAAGGGCTATTTCCTCATACATGTTTGAGGCAACCATCTTGTTGTAGCTATTTTTGTCCGTCCCGTAATGGTCAAATGTGGCGCTCGCGGATGCAATGTTGTTCGGGTCCCTCGAGGCACCGTAACCATTGTCCACGTCCATGAAATCCTGGTTGGTGTTGTGTTTGGTTCTCGATTCGTACATTGTTTCACGAGTTGTCGAGGATATCATATTCACGTCTTGTTTCCGTATGGCCTCGGTGGTCTTTGCTGGCCCCATTGCGACGGGGACACTCAGAAGGGGGACCTCCTGTAGATAGACAACAGACACACATCAATTAATAAATAGTATGTCGAAATATGCAAATTGAGAGTAGCCATTTAATGCTCCATCATGTGTAATGCCGCTATCTTTATTCTCAGAAATAAAATAATTATGAGAAATCAATGATGTATTGATTTATAATTTGTTAATTGTTATAATTGTTTAGTATTTTAGCTTGAAAGCCGGTCATATTGTTAACATGAAACATAACATTATATGAGGATCAGATGAGATAGGCGTTGTGAATCAGGCTTTGCTGTGGGGAGAAACCGGATTGCCAGAGTTGCCTTCTCTGTTTACATGGCAGTTTTACGACAGTTACCCGGTTACGATCGGCTTTCCCATGTGCCTGTAAACGGGCCTTATGTATTTACTGTATCCCTTGACTGTGATATAGGATCAGAGGGCACGCTGACCTTATCATCACCCTTCCCTTCCGTATGGTATGATATGAGGTGCTCTTTGGCGTCAAATGGGAGGTCGGCAAATTGTTCGGGGAAAATATAGTTTGCGCCGCCACACTGGCAGAACAGGAGCAGCAGAGGAAGGACTGCAAAGAACAACACATGCACATGAGTCACTGGTTTAACACTGTACTCCACTTCATCTATCTCCCAACTATAAGGACCTCTTTTTCTCAAGTTAATAGCAGCAATGAATTAACTAAACATGATCCAATATGTATGAATGTAATGTATGTGGTTTCCTCTTTCTCTGTGTTTTCATTATGAATCTCCCACGATAAACGGCACACATGCACTTGGTTCACTCACAGAGAAGAAGACACATGGCAGAAAGGAGGAGTCCAAGAGCCGGGGCAGCGAGTTCCATGGAGGTGGTGTGGGACTTGGCTACTCTCGGCCCGCAAGTCTCCAACAGAGCACTGCAAGTGCAGACGTGCAGCTCAAAGATCTCGTTGGCGGGGCAGGACACGCCTTGCTCGTCCGCGACCTCCACCTCTAGCGTGTAGACCCCCGGCCAGAGGGACTTGCGGGAGTGAAGTGCTGCCGTGGTCTCTAGAGGAGGAGGAGGAGGAGGAGGAGAGGACCAACAAGTTGACCATTCAGTTCAGGACAGACAGGACAGGGCTACTCAAGGATGCCTAAAGCTGCACTGTGCACATTGGTTGATCGAACCCAGGACCTTTTGGCTGAGGAGTCAAATACCTACACTATCCTGCCCCCTGAAATAGCAATACAAGTGTGTTCATTTAACACACATGTCCACACATGTATGTACATTTGCCTCCACCAGCAACGATTGATCACTGCTGTTTGTTTGTCTGTCTGTCTGTTTGTTTGTTATCAAGATAACTCCAAAAGTTATCTATGGAATTGGACAAAACACGGTTGTTAGATTACTTATGTAAAAAAAATTGTGTATTGCTACTTGAATTTTGCCACGGATCCAAATCCGTGATCCAGGGGACTTTTTGGTGTGGCGGAGGTATGCACTGTACTGAGGGACTTAAACATTGTTTTGCTGTAGGCCTATGCGATGTTTTGGTTGATCAACTGAGTTTAACTGAGACCTGCTCGCACATGTTGTGGCCCTAAGGGCTGTGAAAAATACAATTGACTCAACTTGAACAAACTGTCCAAAACAAATAAAAGAATCTCCCTCCCGTCACGGTACTCATGTACGCACCATTGATGATCTCCAAGTCCCATTCACCCTGTGTCCCTTCGGGGACGATGGTGAAGTTCAGCGGCGCTCCGTTGGGCTTTACGTCTTCGTCGACGCCAGTGATGTAGACCGTTTTCTGGTCAGAGCACAGGGACTCAGAAGTGGTGGTCAGGGTTGGGCAGTGGTCGTTGGAGTCCATCACTTTAATGGCTATCGTTCCTGTCGATGTCTTGGACGGGTTGTCTTTAGAATCACACAGTTGCTATGGTTGTTAGTTTATTGTTTATTGTTTATTATTATTATTATTATTGCTATTATTATTATTAATATAATTAATAATAACATACAATTAATAGTGTTAACATAATGATAATAGCAACAATAATAATACTTATACTACTTGGTACTACTTAAAACTTCTTCAGATGTAGGCATTGTAGTATTTAAAGTTATTATATGTTAACTCAATCTTATCTTAAACATGCAAAATCATTTAAACCTCCAGTGTCCTTTTAATCCAAAAGTGCAATTTAAGGACATTTGTGCTTCCTTTTTTTACAGTTTGCTTAATGTTCAATATATTAAACATAATAGATTGCAATGTGGCTTACAATTAGCACATTTAGGCACAATTGGTAATTAACTTAAAGAGACCTCCATGTTATGTAAAGCTAAACATAGAAGTGGTTAAATCAAATAGTCTTTGATGTTTAGGTTGACACACCTGTGAAGTAGCTGAAGCAGTTTGACTAGTTTTGCAAGTACTTCAATTCACACTGGATGTGTGAACTACTTTGTAAGCACACCGTGTTTACACTTAAGAAGAAGAAGAAGACATTTTTTATGTTGCAGACAATTTCCACCATTGCCAAATGTCCAAATTGTAATGACACGGGAAACATGTTACCTTGGGTCATGCAGAGGATCTTGGCGAAGTAGGTTCCATTTTTTAAAAACTTTGACTCTCTGTCTGGGACTTTGTTGAGTTTGATCTCCGCAGTTTCTCCATCAATAGTCACCCAATTGTCTGGATCATAGACTTTGGCATATCTGGAGGACAGTGGACAGTTGTGTTATATATTATATATTCATTATAATATTAGTTTTTAATTCATATTATTTTAATTCATATTAGTTTAAAATGTGTTTGCTCTCCCAATAATCAGCCAATTAGTCTACCGTTTGCACAATTATACATTCCTTGTTTACCCCAGGATATAGTCCAGATTAAAAAATATATATCAAAACAAAGGTGAGAATGTGGTTCACAATTATTCGTTACATTTTTAGCCTTTATTTTCTTCTTGACACGTAATCAATTGTTTGAATGGAGTTGCATATGTGAACTGGAAGTACCTGACGTTTTCAGCCTTTTCCCCTGTGTCTGGATCAACAGCAGCGTATGTTACAATCACTCCGTCCTTTGGCATCTCATCAGCATTCTCTGACACAGGAACTGGCTTCGTATTTGGGATGAAAACCGGGGTCTCGGGCATATTGTTTACACCGATTCTAATTGGATAGCTCTTTGGTTTAGTCTTTGGCTTTTTTGGCTTAGGTTTCCCCTTGGGCTTGAGCCCTATTCCAACCCCAGGCTTGACCCCCAGTCCAGCGTCTAGCCCCAGCCCTGCATCAAGCCCTGCATCAAGCCCTGCATCTAGCCCTACATCCACCCCGGCATCCAGTCCGGCATCCAACCCAGCATCTAACCCAACATCTAACCCTATATCCACACCCAGACCCAAACCCAAACCCACACCCAAATCCAGGTCCGCCCCGGCCCCGGCCCCGGCCCCGGCCCCGGCCCCGGCACCGGCACCGGCACCGGCACCGGCACCGGCACCGGCACCTCCACCCTCCCCCACCTCCACCTCCACATCCATGGACACGGCCTGGCCAACCACGAAAGGGGCCACGTTCTTAATAAGCAACCCAAGCTCCAGCATCTGGAGCGCTTCAAAGTCCACAGCCTGTACCACAAAGAGGTGATAAAGAGACATTGCAATTAAAAACAGTTGATCAAACAAAATCTAAATCTACTTTCAATTGAACTAGTGCTAATAATCAGGGCTTGACATTAACACTGGCCAAATGCCCACTGGCCAAATGCCCACTGGCCAAATGGCCACTGGCCAAATGCCCGGAGAATTCGGCAAAGGCTTGTAATTCCGTCACTCTTACCGGCAACTTTGGCTGGTGACCTTTTGGTCGGATTTACTAAGAAAATAAATCATTGCAGTTTACAAAAGGCATCTAAAATAATTCTGTCAAATCGAGGTGATACTACATCATACTACAACTGTCATGCACTCGGAGCTCATTCCATTGGCCCATCCACTTTAAAGGGGGGAGATTTGGCTGGTGAAAATGGTCAGTGTGGCCAGTAACTGAAAACCACTGGCTACAGTGGCTGGTGAGTCAAAAATGAATTGCTAATAATAAAAACGAATACTAGAAATGAAAAGTACAAGAGATTTTTTTAAGTTCTGCATGATTGGAGCAAACCTTGATCAGTTTAAGGACACCCTCATTTGTTGCCTTGTCCGTTTCAATTGAGAAGAGGCCATCCTCGTTTCCCTTGACGATTTCAAACACGGCCTCCCAGTTGTCTGTGTGCTTCAAATCTTTGTCCATGGCTTTGATTTTCATCACCACAACATCTGCAACATTCTCATCCACGGTTCCATCATACTGTGGACAGAATTAGGCATTAAGTAGGGTCACCAGTCCTTTCCAAAATCCAGCATTAGCAAGAATACGTAACCACTTGCTAATATAAAATCTAAACTATAATTCTAAAACCAACATAGTAATTCAATCAGTTTATTTTACTTGAATGTACTTAAAAGTCCTTCTTGTGTTCCAAAATATCCAATGTGATGATATGATAAGTGGGTGTGTCTCGATGAGGGGGTTATGATAAGTGGGTGTGTCTCGATGAGGGGGTTATGATAAGTGGGTGTGTCTCGATGAGGGGGTTATGATAAGTGGGTGTGTCTCGATGTGGGGTTTATGATAAGTGGGTGTGTCTCGATGAGGGGGTTATGATAAGTGGGTGTGTCTCGATGAGGGGGTTATGATAAGTGGGTGTGTCTCGATGAGGGGGTTATGATAAGTGGGTGTGTCTCGATGAGGGGGTTATGATAAGTGGGTGTGTCTCGATGAGGGGGTTATGATAAGTGGGTGTGTCTCGATGAGGGGGTTATGATAAGTGGGTGTGTCTCGATGAGGGGGTTATGATAAGTGGGTGTGTCTCAATGAGGGGGTTATGATAAGTCGGTGTGTCTCGATGTGGGGGTTATGATAAGTGGGTGTGTCTCGATGAGGGGGTTATGATAAGTGGGTGTGTCTCGATGAGGGGGTTATGATAAGTGGGTGTGTCTCGATGAGGGGGTTATGATAAGTGGGTGTGTCTCAATGAGGGGGTTATGATAAGTGGGTGTGTCTCGATGAGGGAGAGTATGATAAGTCGGTGTATCTCGATGAGGGGGTTATGATAAGTGGGTGTGTCTCGATGAGGGGGTTATGATAAGTGGGTGTGTCTCGATGTGGGGGTTATGATAAGTGGGTGTGTCTCGATGAGGGGGTTATGATAAGTGGGTGTGTCTCGATGAGGGGGTTATGATAAGTGGGTGTGTCTCGATGAGGGGGTTATGATAAGTGGGTGTGTCTCGATGAGGGGGTTATGATAAGTGGGTGTGTCTCGATGAGGGGGTTATGATAAGTGGGTGTGTCTCGATGAGGGAGAGTATGATAAGTCGGTGTATCTCGATGAGGGGGTTATGATAAGTGGGTGTGTCTCGATGAGGGGGTTATGATAAGTGGGTGTGTCTCGATGAGGGGGTTATGATAAGTGGGTGTGTCTCGATGAGGGGGTTATGATAAGTGGGTGTGTCTCGATGAGGGGGTTATGATAAGTGGGTGTGTCTCGATGAGGGAGAGTATGATAAGTCGGTGTATCTCGATGAGGGGGTTATGATAAGTGGGTGTGTCTCGATGAGGGGGTTATGATAAGTGGGTGTGTCTCGATGTGGGGGTTATGATAAGTGGGTGTGTCTCGATGAGGGGGTTATGATAAGTGGGTGTGTCTCGATGAGGGGGTTATGATAAGTGGGTGTGTCTCGATGAAGGGGTTATGATAAGTGGGTGTGTCTCGATGAGGGGGTTATGATAAGTGGGTGTGTCTCGATGAGGGGGTTATGATAAGTGGGTGTGTCTCGATGAGGGGGTTATGATAAGTGGGTGTGTCTCCAGGCCAGACTCTCCAGACTCCAGGCCAATTTCGGTGAAAAGTGAAAAAGATATCTGAGTGTATGACAACTATAAGAAATGTTGACCTTCTAAAGATTTATTCATTAATTCACTCGTCTACCGAAATCCATTTTTCCAATGAAATGGAAATGGAATGCATGCAATTAATTACAAACTTTTGTTTAATCACTAAATACTCACTATATATATATATATATATATATATATATAATAATTAATTATAGAAAACATACATCTCATTAAAAAAACGGGAGTAACTGACCAACGGACAAACAAAATAACAGAGATTCTGACCTCATCTTTCTCCAACGTGGGCACGTTGTCGTTGATGTCCGTGACCTTGATCTCTACCTTTCCAGTCCCTCTGAGGCCCTGAGGACCCCCTCCCATGTCAGTTCCCTCTATAGTGAGTGTGTAGAAGTCAATTGTCTGGCAGGGGAAGAGGCGAAAGAGGAATTTAAAATATAAAAACATATCATGACAGTCTGTCAGTCACTTAGCATTTCTTTGCATATCAGACATCTCAGCAATCAATTCAGCAAAACACCTGTTATATTACTCATTTGTATAGTCACTGTGCACTAGAGATTACAGATTAACAATGAGTGATTGTAAAGACTATTATAAAAACAATGGTTCAAGCACATATGAATTGTCTTTACCCATAACAAAGAGTATTTGTTATTGACAGAGTCTCAGCCACCATTTTTACAGTTTTAATAGTGTGCACTTACCTCTCTGTCGAGTGTGGGCTCGTTGACATATAATTTTCCCGTCTTCTTGTCTATAGAGAACATAGACCCATTGCCACTGGGTTCTTGGTTGATGATGGTATAGGCAATCTCAGCATTGATTGTTCCCTCCTGGTCATCGTCGATACCTTGTACTTGCATGACAAAGCGTCCTACAATCAACAGATTTTTGTTGTTCATTTGTATTGTCTGTAGGCCACTGGTTGAAGTAGGTATATAGAGATTCAAATGTTGTCGTACAAGCTGAGCTAGCATGATTTCAAAATCTATCGTTTCGGCATAGCTCAGCTGTACCTTTTTTGCTGGACTCTGTGGTGTTGCCCATCAGCAGCCTGAAATAGGGCGGATTGTCATTCTCGTCCAAAACGATGACCTTCAGTGGGATGTCCTCCTCGGCCGTAGTTCCGTTCCTGAACTTGGCCTTCCCCGAAAGCTATAAAATGGAAATGCTTTTAAAGTTAAACAAATGTTGTCCAAAAGCCATGAAGGTAGACAGTTAAAATATGATGATTCAGGGCTAGTCTCCTTTGAAACTAAGTTACAGCCCAGGGATTTCACTTGACACTAATTTCAATAATTATTCATTTGATTCATAAATAAGTACTTATGTATAATTCAGACTGCTGTCGTATTGTTAATTGACCCCATACAACTTACATAGTAGCAGTCTTTTTTCTCTCGGTCCAAGATACCCGTGATGCGTACAAAGCCGTTGTTCGGGTCTATCTTAAACAGGTTAATGGGTGGCTTGTCAGCACCTTCTCCGTGCAGAGAGTATTCCACTCTGTCATTTTCGTCCATGTCTGAGCGGATCTGGTGACCACATACACAGTATGGATAAGCAAGGTTTTTTGTGGAGCTACAGGTAATGAAGCCATATTTTATTGAAACAGAAAGTCATATTAAGTGTTCACCTTGGCGATATATACCCTGTCGGTATAGTCTTTGTTTTCTTGAAGCCTTGCAGGAGGAAGGATCCACTCCCTCTTCCTCCTTCTTAGCTTCTTTGCATCAGAAATTACAATCTGCAAGACATTTATGTTCAACTTTAGCATGACTGTAGTAGCTTACGATGTTTCGCTCAGATGCAACTAAAACCGTGTTACTTAAGTTATGCACAAGGACCGTGGTTGCCCTTCATCTTGCCCATCTTGGGGCAGTCATTCCCAACCATGAGCACCAGAGATCTCAGCGGGGGCACAAAGCTGCATATATTTTGAAACCTTCAAATAAAAAGTAAAATGACTGCATTTCTAAATTAAATAAATCAGGGGTTTGGTGTGGAGTGAGCTTCAAAGAAACTCATTTCCCAGAAAGTGAAAACTCAATTCCCTGAACGTAAAATAAATTAAACAATTGGTTTTCTGTTTTTGAATGAGTTTTTTTTTTATGAAGTGATAGACATAAATTAATAGCAAAATACAGAACTTTCTCACACCAGGAGGAGTGCCACGCACGGCAAAACCGAAGCGGCGAAAATAATACATCCTAACTCGTCCACCTCACTCTACTTCTTCGGGCCGTCTGCTTGCCCCCTCGCTTAGGGGCCCTTGTGGCCGATCTACACGGTCACGGCTCAATAGCACAATAATAAATAAATAAATTGTGAATGGATTCAGTAGTCTAGCTGTTTTATTTGTTTTACTGTTATTCAGGGATTTAATATTCACCCACAGTTTATTGGCTTCTTGTCTAAATATCTGAATAGGATTGTCAGCCATTCAGTCTGAGTGTGCATGTGCGTGCCTGTGTGTGTGTGTGTGTGGGGGGGGGGGGGTGTCTCAGACTTTGAAGAGCCCTGATATAAATCAATGAATATTGCAACTCAAAGATCTACAGAAGACATAATTTTGACCGCTGTCCTTTCAAAACCTTAATTTACCAATCATGTAACTTTGTATGACGTACTAGCAGCAATGGGATCCAAACATCCCAATCATATCAAAACAGAGATGCTCACAGTCAGCGTCTCTGACTCCGCCAAACTATTCAATATACATTCAAAGTCATATCACAACCTCAGAATAATGAATATTGCATGAAACACATGCAAAGAGGAACCATACACATTATATAATCATAGTAATAATCATTATTATAATTGCATAGAATTATTGTTGGTAGAAGTAAGTAAGTAAGAATGTTTATTGGTATCATTAGGATTACAGATTGGACATTTAATGTTTACAAAAATGAATGGTGTATGATTTTTTCAAGTATTTGTGAAGAAAATTATATGTTTTTGGTCAGTTCACGCACAATCACAATTTAATGAAAGATGTCAGCAGACACATTAGACACATTACAGACACATTTACTAGCAATTACCTTCCTTGGATGGTTTTCTCTTTTCTAAATACCATTACATAATCACCATTAACGCTCTGTGTGTGCACTGCAATCCCTAATCCAGACCAGCATTATCAATTACTCACACATTGACAATACACAACAATCCTTGCGTCACGGTTTTCATGCTGTGTTAAGAGGTGTGTGCGTGTGTGTGTGTGTGTGTGTGTGTGTGTGTGTGTGTGTGTGTGTACTTACCACAGAGAGGATTATCATGAGCAGCAAGCCAAACTCCCTCGCCATTGTCCCGAGCTTTAACCCTTGTCATCCACCAAGTCTGTTCTAAGAGCCCGTCTCCGGCGCTGTAAGGTGTGAAGCAGCCTTGCAGAAGAAGAAGTGTGCTTTTTGTCCAGGGGGATGGGTGATGGGTAAACCTTTAAATAAATGTCACCTTATGTTAAAACACACCTACGACACCCACGACAACCTCCTTCAGAGAGCCTACAACTGCTCCTCCTCCTTCTCCTGCTTTGTGTTCTTCCAAGCCCCTTCAGAACTCACCCCCTCCCCTCCTTTATAGGTTGAACTTGAACTCTCACTGCAGCGTGATCTGTGGCGGGCCTACCATTATGCGTGAGCGGTGTGTGTGTGTGTGTGTGTGTGTGTGTGTGTGTGTGTGTGTGTGTTTAGAAGGGGGCGTGCCCCGTTGGCCGCAGCAGCTGGTAATGGTGGCCGGGAGGACCTGAGGCCCGAAGCTGCAAGGCTCTGTCATCCGCCAGGTTTTACACCACCCGTCATGCAGCGGAGCAATGGCTCTTAAAGTTGGCCAGCAGTGTGTGCCATGTGTCATAATTTTTTAAAAATCTGTGTTTGTTAATGTTCCGACTTATTTTGTGTGTTCTTCTTGGATTGTGGACTGTCAGATAATTTGCAACAAACGGGGCAATTTTGATGAGAAGTATAAGCCGATAGCCTCAGGGAGTGAAGGGACTCACTCTTACACTCCCTACACAAACAGCCAGGCCATAAAATGTGATGCTTTTCTAAAATGGCAGTTGATCATTTATTTCGGGATTCTACAGACTCATTTCCCCCGATGATTCATCTTATAGATGTGTTCAATACGGTTGAGTCACAGCATATAGAAATACATTTGAGCTCCAATAAACTGTCACCTATAAAAGTATGCAGAGCATGTTGGAGCTTGAAGGGCATGGATTAAGAGAAAAGGACTGCCTTCTGTGAAGTGTATATATTTCTATGTACATATACAGTACATATGTATATATACAGAATGCATTATTTTTATTTGATATACAAATATATCTGTGTAAGTATATATATACGGATATATTTACTTTGTGTATGTGTAAATATACAATATATATATATATGTACTTTTAGTAAGTACATATTTGTTTAGTCCACCTGGACTCTCCATGAACCCTCCTTCTCCTTTGTGAACCCCTAAACTTGCCTGACATTAATAGCTCCTTAAATGGCCTCTATTTCACCACCGGGTTCAAGGATAGTTGTTATCCACAGGCAGTGACCTACTGAACTGCTAGGAGTGCTGCCACTATCATAACATTGTCATTAACATTACACTGTCATACTTTGCTGGACTTTCTGGACTCATATTCATTACTCATTACAGTAACTGCTCTGTTATGCACTGTATTGCACTGTATTCATGATGTATTCATAAATGCTTTTAAATGCTTGTTTGCACAATATATCAATCACTTTATTGTTCTTTTTATGTACATTTTTTTTTTTATTGTGTATAATATTCTTATAGTATTGTGTTCTAGAATTTCATACTGCGGGAGGGAATGGGGAGTAAGCATTCCATTGTATATTGAAAATCGAATTCTTGAATTCTTGAATCTTGAACCTGTTGTCTTGACAGCAGTCAAAAAAGGACATGACTAGAGTTGACAGGTGGGCGTGTCCACCCCGATGTTTGATGGATGATCAGACCTACCCGTTTATACGTTCCACGGGCTGACAGATTGATTCATTAGGATTATTACAGGTTTGCACATGAACCGGCAACACCTTGCCATGCAGATTTGCATTTTAACGTTGATATGATGTCATATCCAACAACATGATTTTACCGAGTTGTGTTTTATTTATTTATGCGTTATATATTTAGGAGGCCTATGGTTATGCATGTTACGTTATAGGTTAGAACAAACAAATGACATTTATCATTTATTTGATTTAAAAATAAGCTGTACTGGAATTGTATCTATACAAATATTTCTGTATAACAAGACATGGATAATACACAGTCCTCTATTAGAAAGTGGTATTACTAAATGCATTGAGCATACAGTCCTCCATATGAAAGTGGTTTTACAAGAACATGCATTTCAAGTTAAAACAGGACAAGCGTCTCTTTGGTTTCCCTGTGGCATCTCGGCCACCTATCCATAAAATATGTTTCATGAGTGCGGTTGGTTTCTTAAAAGCTTTGTCCTATCAGAGGCAAGTCTGGAGATGTTTTTTTATGATGGTGCCTTTCAGGCATAGCCTAACAAAGTGGTGCTGCAGTGCCCTCTGTCTGTCAGAACATGAATTGCAAGTGGAACTTTACATTTAAATGTCATTAATGTTAATGATTGTAAATATGCATATTCACTTTTGAGAAGCAGCATTGAAAATAATAATCTTGTGCTGTGGCAAGTCATTTCCAGCATTTAAATCAAAAGACATGTATTTATAGCATAGTTGTCAAGCGTTTATTATATTGGTGGAATGTGTCAAGTATACTAAATACACCACTTGCACTATTACGGTATGAAGATTTTGAAAAGTATCATATAGATCCAATACTACAGTAATAATGCCATATCTCATTGTTTGCTTACTACAGTAGAACATCATAGCCTTATAGTAATAATAGTAAAATCACAGGGGTTGGAACTCAAAAAGGAGGGAAAAAGAAAGCAGTAAGTACTTTGTAAAAATGACCTTACTGTTGACGGAATACTATAAACTATTATTTTAGGATACGGTATAAGGGGATTACAGTATACTATACACTATCAATACCTTACAGCCGTACTAAGAGGAGGCGGTAGTGTTGACATGGAAGACGCCGTGTCCTGATACCCGCGGTCTCCATGTGCTCCGAGGCCGGCCCCTGATGGTCCTTCGCTGCCAGATCTGACCTTGTGTCCGTCTTTTATGTTCCTCGCCGCTGCTCTGGGGAAAGTAAACACGCCCGAGGCCTGACCTCCACCTGACATGTAGTCCGTGAGGTCCGCCGGGCTTCTGTTGAACAGCACCGCACCGTGCAGGCTGCCGTCCACCAGCCCCTCCGCCATCAGGGCAGGGCACTGGAGCTGCGGTTGGATGATGCAGGTCATCGGTATGGATGCGGTGGAGTAGAACAGGGGCTGCTGTTGCAGAAGGACTGTCTGATAGCACGAAGGGAGCACCGCCATGGCCACATTGGCCAGGGGGCTTCGTGTACCAGGTTGGGCAGCAGTACCGCTGGGGCTTTTGACAGTGGGAGATGTGTTGAAGTAGCCCTGATTGACGGTGGACGATGTGTTCAAGTGGCCACGATTGACGGTGGACGATGTGTTCAAGTGGCCACGATTGATGGTGGACGATGTGTTGAAGGAGCCCGAATTTACGGTGGACGATTGTCTGAGTCTGTCGGTGCTGTGGCTCCTAGTGATGCGGTCATTGTTTATGTGGACCGGCTTTGACTCTTTGACTCCTAGCGGCCTAGTGACCTGTTCAACCTTAGGCTGCACTGTTTTGTTGTGTGTGGGAACGGTTTGCGGTGGATTGGGAGGCGACGGAGGTTCTGGCGAGCACATTTCAGCCAAGGTCTTGAACTTCACATCCAGGTCGTCAAGGAACCGCAGGTCGTCGTCGACTTCCAGGAGGCTGCAGCAGCCCATAGAACCAACCGGAGAGTCCTGTCCTTCGTACTCGTAGACGAGCAGAACGTCATTTGCCAATAGGCTATCTGATGGATGGCTTGCCTTCTGAGGAAGAAACGGCAAGAAAATGTTAATTTATGATAACATTCTCTCTGTAAACAACACATATTAATCCAACTTGTATTTATATATATACAATACAATACAATTGAGATATTCTGAATGTAATGTTGTATGTTTCTGTATGTTTATCAACTTTAACCCTACTATGCTAAATGGGTGGGCGATCGCATTCCCTCACCTGTGAGTAGTAATCATGTAAACAGGTATTTGAGAGGGCGATGTCGTCAAAGCGGCCAAATCCTTCAGAGCGGCCAATGCCTCCATGGCGGCCAATACCTTTGTTTGATGACTTTTGATTTTCTTTCGCGAATGAAGTCATACCCAACCGATGTGTCTCTTTATTGTCTGTGTTTTTTCTCAAGTTGCCTAAAGACTTTGACTTGTACACAGAGGTCATGTTGGTCATGTTGGTCATGTTGGAACTGCTGGCCTTATACAAGCTCATATTGGAAGTGTAGTTTCTGGCTGTGTGGACAATTGGCCCGGCAGGTTTTATCACCAATGGAGCGCTGAACAGAGGGACCTCCTGTAAATAAAGACAAGAAAATGTTTTGTTTGTTAAAAAATAAAACATACAGTTGATCTCAATAAAGGTCAAAGGTTGTTGTGATTGGTAAGAAGGCTAATTTGAGTACAAACAAAAGTAGGAATGTTTTGTCTGTGGTCACATGATAATCAAATTCTATATTATGAATCTAGTTCTAGTGCTTCTGCCCAAACAATAACGTGTTTATAATATCTACAATGACCTAATTGATAACAACACCTAACATCACAGAACAGGTCTCTCAGTAGTCCACTGGGGGTTACCTTGTCCTCTCCTTGGCCCTCTGTATGGTAGGCAATCAGATGTTCTTTGGTGTAATAAGGAAGTTCAGTGAAGGCCCACGGCACACCGCACAAACAGGTTATCGGTATGAGACATACAACTGCAACAAAACAGTACAATGGTACAATAGGGTCACAAACAGAGAACACCTGAGAACATACTACAGCAAACAACACAATAACGCTCTGCAATTGCTAAAAGTGCATTTTTAGGGCAATCAAAAACTCCACTGTCAGTAACTCTTAAGTTACCTCCGCCATTTAAGATGGGAGAAGGTAATGTTTAACGACTTAACTTGGTTAGGTGGTTAGATAACTTATGGGCCAAGGGAACAGTTACATTACATTGTGGCGCAGATATGGATCCGAATGTGGATCCAGAGGACTTGTTGGTGAGGTGGAGGTATGCCCTCTACTGAGTGCCCTCTAGTTGTAATAGAGTTTCAAGTCTGGAGTATAATTTTAAAATGTATAGGAAAACAAAGTTGCAGACTTGATAGCTAACGGAAGGTAGGAAGTTTTGAACAGGGCAGTCACAGGTGGACATTGTTTTTTGTTGAAACAAGAGGACTAGCTAGTAGCCTACATGCTGAGGGACCATGGGAGGTAGGACAGGTGTTTGTTTGTGTGTTGTTTTTCTGGATGCGTTGAAGTGAAGAGCGAGAACAGCAGAAGCAGATTCTGCGAGGAGCCAACACTCCGGAGAGCAGCCTGAAAGGGGTGGCCTTCCAAACTTCATGCAAGTTTATGACTTTTAGCTTTCTACCACACTTTGATTTATTTAGATGAAGATGTGAATCACAGTTATCCTAAATTATCTCATCTTGCCTAGTGTGTTGGAAGCCTTAACTTGCTAGTTTGTTGTTTGATGTACCGTGTCCAGACACCTTCTCTGTAGCACCTGCCGAGTAAGCCCCCGGTGGTGCCACTGGTCCATGTGTGTCCTATATCATGGTGAGTCGTGTGCATCATTGACCTGATATGTCTTTGCAGGTACAGGTGTTGTGGGTTGTGTGTGAACCCAGTGTCACTGTTACAAGTCCAACCAAACAGTTGGCAGGGGTTCATTGGTAGACATTACCCTGCAAACATTTTGATTGCACTTTCAGCAGGATTCACACACACACAAACACACAGTTTGAATCTGCAGAAGTGTGCTCTAGAACGAGTCATTATGAGTTTAGCAGCAGGACCTGTGAGAGTAGACAGCTGAGCTAGGGAACACTCGGAAAAGGGGCAGAGTTGTGCCCATTGTGTTTTTGTGTCCATGGTTGCTGCAGGACTAGTGACAGAGAAGCACATTGGAGAAGTTTTCCTTCATGGCTTCCTGCTAGAAATCCATTTTCCCTAAACCTTACCAAACTGGGACTGAATACAAAAAAAAAGGAACTGAAAATCACCTGAAAAAACAATAGCAAGTTACACAAATCCCGGTCTTCAGGGTGGAAGTCCTGTGTGTGACACATTCATCCACCAATGCTTTCTCCCTACATGTATTCCCTACATGTCTCTCTCTCTCTTTACTGCATCACATGATTCACTAAAGCCAGACCAGAAAGAGTTCTGGCAGAAAGCCCAGAAGGCAAACTTCTCCCCTGTGCGACAGGGCGTAACCCAGACTCTGTTTCTCAAGTGCCCCTATTCGCAGATGCCCTTATTCACAGGAGACCCTATTCAGAGGATACCCTATCCAGTCATTGGAATTGCTTTGTGTTCCAGTAGGAGGTTCGGTATTTGCACTGCTGGCACTACACTTGTGTCCACTTTATGTCCACTGCACTGAGGCCACTTTAGGAGAGGCCAATAGGGTTTGCCACAGGGTTAGCTGACTGGCAAGTGAATATGAGTTTATGTTGTAGTGTCAGGAGAATAGTAGTGGCACACTGCTACCTGGCTCTTCTATCCTGAATAGTGTGATTCACTTATTTGCCACTGAATCACACTGAATCGCATATTCGTTGCCAGTCATTATTTGATTGCTATACTCACAAAGTAGAAGCAGAACTCCCAGGAACAGGGCCGCTATTGCTGGTCGCCCAAATGAAAACGACTTTTCTTTGACGGCAGCACTCTTGTCAAATATGTGGTCAGCTGCATCACAGATTTTTCCCTCATCGCAAAAACACACTCTCAGCTCCAGGATCTGGGTTATGGGGCATGACATGCCCTGCTGGTCATGAATGATGAGCCCTACAGCGTAGTGGCCGGGCCAGAGGGGTTCAATTGGTGTCAGGGCAGTGCTAGTATCTGTGAAAAGAGAATACAGATTCTTGGCTCAATGTTGAGACAGAGACCGCCAGATCTGAAATAGCAATTTTTTTTGTCATTATTTCGTTTGAAGCCATATTTGAAATGGAGGGTTCCTACCATTGTGTGGCTCCAGACTCCATTGTCCTGTGGTGTCCTCAGGTACAAGGCTAAAAAGAAGCGGGGCACCATTGGGCTCTGAATCAATGTCTGTTGCTCTAACTATGACCCTCTCTGTGCCAGAGCAGATGTATTCTAAGTTGTTGGTCAGTTTGGGGCAATTGTCGTTGGCATCTGCCACATGAATTGCTATGGTCCCCGTTGCCGTCTTGGAGGGAATGCCTACGGGTAAACAGCAGACATATGTGTTTATACTGTCTATCAATGTCTATTAATGTCTATTAATCAAAATGGTCTCAATGTTTTGTTCAGGTTTCCATTTTGTCACTTAATGCTTGAAGTGTAATGACGAGGTTCCTGCGGAGACACACTTTAACGTAATAACAAAAATGTCAATACTGAACACAGGGGTCTACTTTGATGTGTCCTTGCGGGAGCTGTTTGTTGATTTGATAAGATCTTCAGAAAATATCTGAAATATGGAAGATCACTGATAGACCTGTAGAGCTGTTCTTCTTGGGACGGACACATGCACTAAATGGTTTCATATGTAGAAGAGGAGAACATGGAACAGGATAGTACTGCTCCACAAAAAAATCATGGCTGATGGGCTGAACCAATCACACACATTTTGGAGGGAAGTGGCTCAAGAAATAAAACGGTTCATGCTTTGTCCTATTTTTTGGTCCAATTTTGGTGCATTTCCATGCAACAAAATTATCTTACTTTATGCTGGGTTGCCCTGATCATCTTTTAAATACCATTAAGTCATATATGTTAATGTGGTGAAACTTAAAGCCCCTCCATTTACAGAAACCTTGAATAACACATTCTTTCCTATAATGAATCATTAGTCATAGGCAAAGGGTAGCTACAATCTACAATTTCCAATGTTCACTCCAAAATTCTTGCATGCAAACTTACCATTCGAGATAGCAAGTATTGTAGCATAGTATGTTCCATTGATCAAGTATCGTGACTCTCTGTCTGGGAATTTATTAAGTCGAATCTCTGATGTTTCTGGGTCGACAGACAGCCAATTGTCAGGGTCGTGGCCTTTGGCATATCTGTGGGATTAAAGGGAAGCATTTTAAAATGTAAATGATGTCCTGCATATCTGTAATAAAGCTAAATGAAATTCATTCCTTAGTTGCAGGATTCTATATTACCTGGAAATTGGTTAAGTTCAGTGTCTACAAAATTGCTAATGCTATATGGTAGCCTAAGAATCAGTAGTTCAACTCACTGAACATTTTCTGCAGGTTTTCCAGAATCTACATCAGTAGCTTGGTAGATGCCGATGACTTCAAGCAACATATCTGGGTCTTGGTTCTCTGAGACTTGCAGAGGCTTTACCTTGGGGTTGAAGGACGCCCCCTCGGGCACATTTTTCACTGCTACATTCACTGGGTATTTTTTACCTTTTCGCTTATTTTTTACTGGTGTGCCAGTTCCAATGGCTGCACCGGCCCCAACCCCGGCTCCAGCCCCTGCACCTGCTGCCACACCACCAGCAACCCCTACCCCCACCCCGACACCTGCCCCTACGCCTGCTCCTTCCCCTCCCCCTGCTCCTTCCCCTTCTCCCTCTCCTTCTCCTTCTCCTGCTCCTTCCCCTCCTGCCTGTGCTCCCCCTGCTCCTGCTCCTCCTGCTCCTCCTCCTCCTCCTCCTCCTCCTCCTCCTCCTCCTCCTCCTCCTCCTCCTCCTCCTCCTGCAGCCTCTCCCAGGCCTTCAGCCGGTAAAGCCTTGTTGGTCACAACCACACCCAGCTTAATGTCAGGGGTCTCTTCAAAATCCACGGGCTGGAGAATGAGAAAGAGACACAGGCTATTAATTTGTCATCGATATTGTGACTGATAAATACAGTTGCATGACCATTTTGGGAAAACCATAATACTCAGTTGCATGAATACATGGAGAGTTATGGCTGACTGCTTACCTTTAAACACATGATGTATTTGAATATAACTGATTGAGTCTATCTTGGGCAATACAAGTTAATAGATAGCCTTTTACACAATGTAGTCTGACTGCTATTATTTTGAAATGGAAACCATATCTCATCTTCCCACATATATAAACAGAAGTTGGTCAGTCACAGTTATAGGGTAAGGTTTCTGTAGTTTAACTTAAAGTTAAACAGCAAGTGTCAAAGTTTAAACTCAGGTGTATTAAACAATACTATGGATCTACTCCATATACATAACATTGGCCATGCTGGTTTTCTGATACACATGCATGAAAGGTACCTGATATTAATGCTCGACACTACTGTGTTAACCCTGCTACTTCTCTGCTACTTCTTCTCTTCTCTGCTTTCCACAAATGTATGTGGCTTATTAGCCCCATATGGGACCCAACACAAGTAATGTATTTTTTTGCTGGGTCAAACATTCATCCAATTGAAAACAGTCGGGTAGGCCTTTACGATGCAATATTAGAATGTGTGGAATGCTACAATCTGCACATTGTTATTAAAGGCACATAACTACCTTTTCCAGCATGATTATTCCTTCGTTGGTTGCCGGATCTGTTTTAATGCTAAAAATGTTGTCCTTGTTTCCGCTGATTATATCAAAAACGGCAAACCAGTTGTCCGTATTCTGCTCATCCTTGTCCAATGCCTTGAGTCTGATCACCTCGACGCCACGTACGTTTTCCACAATGCTGCACTCGTACTGCAAGCAAACAAACAAAGAGATAACCTTCACAATAGCATGGAATGGAAACGTTCCTCTTGGTTCAGTTTAGCCATACATGGTGATATTCTTTAGCCATTCCACAAAGTCATCGAATACAAAAGCGTATTTTGCTGAACACCAGCATGCGTTCCTTTTCTAGAATAAGAGTGTAGAGCCAAGAAGAATCAGCATGTCAACCTCGTCTTTCTCCAAGGTGGGTTCGTTGTCGTTGATGTCCGTCACTTGGATTTCAACGGTGGTGGTGGCCGTGAATCCACCCGCCCCCCCGTCCATATCCGCTCCTTCGATGGTCAAAGTATAGAAGCTCACTCGCTGCGGACAATAATAAATAATAATAATAATTATTATTATTATAATAATTAAAAAGCGGCATTGATTCGAGCCCCCTGCTAGTTTCAAATCAATGTATATGTACCTCTCAAATGTATATGTTTACTTCGCAGTTACTTACAAAGTTATGACACATGCCTGCAATGGCACTGACAAGTATCGAATTACATTTGACTCTATTGTCAACCGTAACTCATTGCATGATGATTGACAGCTAGCTTTGGTTTTTGGACAAATTCAAATATCAAGGCGAAACTCTGCCCCAGCCGCCGCAACAAACCTCTCCCACTTTTTGAAAAGCTCCTTATGAAAGACATTAGATACCTACCTCTCTGTCTAAGGTCGCCTCTTTGACATAGATGGCTCCCATATCTCTCTCTACGTAGAAATAGTGGGAGCCATCTAAGGGCTCTTGCTTCGTAATGTGGTAGGCGATCTTGGAGTGGAGTGTGTTGATCTCGTCAGCGTCTGATGCGTTCAGCTGAGCAACCAGGGTTCCTATGGGAGCCAAGGGAAAGAGTTGTGCTTAACAATAACACTGGGGGTGTGGGGGGGGGGGGGTATGGATTTAATGGTGTAACACCTAACCGACAACAAAGCTGAAGCTGTAATATGAGGTCAATATACAGTATCAAGGTTACAACAAGGAAGGAGGACAAATATAAAGTCTACACACACATCAACCCCATGAAGTTGGCAACGCATTTCTGAGGATGCATCAACAACACTGGACTACATTCCTTCTGATTACCATATATATTTTTAACAGAATACAAAATAATAAGCATCACAAAATATACTTGTTGTCAACATAAATTCAATAGAACAAAACTCAAAAACTCAACCAACAAACCCCCGTTGAACAACAGCGACCCGTGGCCCATCAAGAGCCTTCTCAGAAGGTGGCCCTAACATTTTAAAATCTTCCAAAGCTGTTGTGATTCCAGCATCACACCACTCTCCTCTCCAGCCACGCTCCTCTGCCTCCCCCTCTCTGCCACCTGGGGTTACTACACCCAGGAGAACACTCCGCCCGTCCCTATTTAGACTCTGCTCCCCTGTCACTTGTTGCCAGAACTTTCCCGTTGTTACGAACCGAGACTCTTGCCAACTCTTACGTGATTCCCCGTGAATACTCTGTTGCAATACTCCTCCGTGATTCCCCCCAAGACCCTGTTGCTTGTTTGTTCCTTTGTTGGATTTTTGTTCTTTGATTTTTACCCCTGGATATTTTTGAGTTTGTTTTGGACTTCAGCCTTCTCCCCACTATACAACACACCCTGTTTGGATTTCCATTTTGCACTCCCGTATGTCGCTTTACACATTGTATAATTTTTACCTCCGTAATTTACACACACATAGTTGATTGTTCACACCTAGCATTATAGCATTATATTCATTGGAGCAATATCCAAATAAAGACGCCTACGTGTTATTGAACTCCTTTAGCCTCCGACTCTGTCTGTCCTACCCCGGGGTTCCGCAAGCAACAATCTGTGTGTGGCATAACAGAAAGTTCTGGCCAACATGGAACCCGGTAGTACAGCAGACGGGTTGGATTGTTCTGAAGACCTAGCAGCGTTGATCCAGACAACGCAGCAGCACAGAGTTGCGGTCCATGAGATGGTTGCTTGGCTGGAGAACGCGTTCAGTTGGGTGAACACTTGTTTGGATCGGATGGATGGAAATTTAGATTTGTGTCGTGGCTTTTTGACCCACTGTGAGCTTATTGTGAGGGATAGACCTAATAGCCTTAACAAGCTAATCTCAGTCGCCCTGTTGATGGGCCAACGACTGGCAGAGAGGGACAGGTCAGGTCAGGAGTGTGTCAGGTCGTCAATCCTATTCTGTGTACCCTGTGGCTCCCTGTAGACCTCCTCCCTCACATACCCAGACCCTGACCATGGAGGAGCCGATGCAGGTGGGTTGCTCCCAACTGTCTACGAAGGAGCGAGACCAGTGCTTCCGGGACCGACCCTGCTTCTATTGTGGACAGGCCGGACACCTCATCCGAACCTGTCCTAACCAACCCCAGACGCCAAAAGGCCAGGCTCACTAGGTTTGGGAACCCTGGTGAGCCTGATGACCCTTCCTCCCAACCAGCGGCCATCTGGGAACTGACTTTTCCCCGTCACGCTGTCCTGGGGACAGGAGACTCTCTCCGCCGGAGCCCTCATCGACTCTGGAGCGGATGAGAGTCTCATAGACACCACCTTGGCCAAGCAGGCAGGGATCCCCTTGTTGTCTCTCGACAAACCCCTCACAATCCACGCCTTGGATGGCCACCCCCTGGTCCCAATCTCTCAGAGCACAGCCTCCATAAGCCTGTCCATTTCAAGAAACCACTACGAGTCTACCCGGTTCCTTGTCGTTTACGCACCCACCGCTCCACTGGTCCTTGGCAGACCCTGGCTCGAGAGACACAATCCCCACATTTGCTGGACCTCGGGCAACATCATTAGGTGGATTTCTCCCTGCCACGGCAACTGCCTGCGGTCAGCTACTCCTCCTGCCTCAGACCCCAGACACGCCTTCCCCTCCTGATCTTTCCCGAGTTCCGTCCTGCCGTGTACCACGACCTGGCTGAGATATTCAGTAAGGAGTGCTCCCTTTTTCTTCCACCTCATCGTCCCTATGACTGCCCCATAGACCTCCTCCCTGGCCACCATTTTCACTAAACTAAACCTCCGCAACGCCTACCACCTCGTCCGCATCAGGGAGGGGGGCGAGTGGAAGACAGCGTTCAATACCCACCTTGGACTCTTTGAGTATCTGGTGATGCCATTCGGCTTGACCAATGCCCCGGTTGTTTTTCAGGCCTTGGTCAACGATCTCCTCCAGGATATGCTCAATGTGTTCATGGTGGTGTATTTGGACGACATTTTTTCCTGGTCAGAGCAGGAGCACCGGCAGCACATTTGTTTGGTTCCCCTACGTCTCCTGGAGAACAAGCTGTTCATCAAGGCGGAGAAGTGCCTGTTTCACTCTCTGTTTCACGTCTGTGGAGTTCCTCGGCCACATCGTGGAGAAGGGGCACACCAGAGCCGACCCCAGAAAGATCCAGGCCTTGGAGCAGTGGCCCCGACCCGAAGACAGAAAGCAACTCCACTGCTTTCTGGGGTTCGCAAATTTCAACCGGTGTTTCATCCGGGGATTCAGCCGTGTGGGCACCCCTCTCACGGCCCTCACTTCCACTCTCCGCTCCTTCTCCTGGTCCCCAGAGGCTGAATCGGCCTTCTCTGCCTCAAAGAGCCTGTTTACCACAGCCCCGGTACTAGCACACCCCGATCCTTCCCAGCAATTTCATCGTGGACAATCCTCTCCCAGAGGTCGGCAGAGGACGAAGCTCCATCCCTTCGCCTATTTCTCTCGACGCTTTAGCCCTGCCGAGAGGAATTACAACATTGGCGAAAGGGAATAATAATAAAAATAATAATAATAAAACTGGGAACTGCTGGAGGTTCAGTGGCGACACTGGCTGGAAGGGACTGGTTTGGTCGGACCACAAAAACCTCACCTTCCTCCGTAAAATTCCTCCGGGAATTGGGGCCACGTCAGCCTCTCCTCCAGATACCATCCCAAGACCAACGAGCAGGCGGAGAGAGCCAACCAGTCCCTAGAGGCCACTCTCAGATGCGACCAGCAAACCTGCATCATGGAGCAGAGTACTCGCCTGGGTAGAGTACTCGCACAACTCCATGACCAACGCTTCCACGGGTATGTCGCCGTTTGAGTGCTCCCTCGCTTATCAACCCCCAATGTTTCCCCAGCAAGAGTTGGATGCGGCTGTTCCCTCCACCAGTGCTCACCTCCGCCACTGTCACCGGGTTGGGAGGTCTGCACAACCTGCTCTCCTGAGAGCCACCCCATCGGCTCAACAGGGAGCATACCGGTGACGCAGGCCAGCCCCTGTCTACCATCCAGGTCAGAGGGTTTGGCTGTTGGCTCGGGACCTACTCCTCCGCACCTCTTCCCCTAAGCTCAACCTCACCTCCCCTTGTCCTCACAGATGGCGACCCGGTCTGGGCGGTTAAGGAGCTCCTGGCGGTCCGCCGACGAGGCAGGGATTCTAGTATCTGGTGGACTGGGAGGGCTACGGTCCGGAGGATCGCCGTTGGGTCCCTCCTTCCTACCTGGCCGACCCCTCCTTCCTACCTGGCCGACCCCTCCTTCCTACCTGGCCGATCCCTCCTTCCTACCTGGCCGATCCCTCCTTCCTACCTGGCCGATCCCTCCTTCCTACCTGGCCGACCCCTCCTTCCTACCTGGCCGATCACTCCTTCCTACCTGGCCGACCCCTCCTTCCTACCTGGCCGACCCCTCCTTCCTACCTGGCCGATCCCTCCTTCCTACCTGGCCGACCCCTCCCTGCTCACAGACGTCTACCAGGCCCACCCCGAGGCCCCTGAAGGCTGCCTGGGAGGGGGGTACTGTTTTGATTCCAGCATCACACCACTCTCCTCTCTAGCCACACTCCTCTGCCTCACCCTCTTGTCCACCTGGGGTGGCCCAGAAGACCGTAGTCACGTCAGTGCACCTGTTCCCTATTCCCAATCAGGCTCCCTATTTAGACTCCCCTGTCACTTGTTGCCAGAACTTTCCCGTTGTTACGACCCTCTTGCCAACTCCTCTGTGATTCCCTGTGAATACTCTGTTGCAATACTCCTCCGTAATTCCCCAGTGAAGACCCTGTCGCAATCTCCTGTGGATTTCTGGTATTTCCTCATTGGACTATTTTGCTTCTTTGTTCCTTTGTTGTATTTTTCTACTTTGATTTTTACCCCTGGATATTTTTGTGTTATTTTTGGACTTTTTGGCCTTCTCCCCAACACCCCCAGATCCAAAACATCCAAGCAGCTTTGGTCCACATAAATTTTAGGTGAGCAATTATTGGATGTGCCTGTGCTTCTCTGGCCAGTTTGACTGACTTTGCATAGGTGACAACAGGTGGGCAAGAGCAGATGAACAGAGAGGGTGTGTTGTTTCCCTCCCCTTCCTCTTCAAAAATATTCAGAAAATTTGCCCATCGGTTTGCACTACGGCCTCTGGGTGTTTATATGATAACTTAATCCACTTTGTGGATTTTGTGACGGTACCTCAAAGACAATATAGTCTTAGAACGTTCAATAATAAGCTCCATTCGACTGCATCAAATGCCTCGTCGGCATCCAGAGGAATAGCAGTGGTTGAGATCTGCTGGGGAGATAGTGCAGAAGTGTGTGTGTGTGTCCTCACTGTCAAACTTAAGTCTTAATGTAAGAGTGTAACAAGGAAAACAGCCATTGTCCTACCGGGTTGGCTCGACTCCTTCACTCTAGCAGCAGGTATCTGCACAAAAACAGGCGGGTTGTCGTTCTCGTCCATGACCTTAATCGTCAGGTCGATGTTTTCTTCGGCCACTGTCCCGTTGCGGAACCGGGCCTCTCCGGTTAGCTGTCGGAAGACAGATACTATTCTCAGAGAAACTCATGTGTACACATAGGCCTGCCATGACTCAAAAGTCAATGCAATATGCTATGGGACAATTGGTATAATGATTTTGTTTGTTCTGATCACAGATCTGTAGACAAGCAACAAGCACCTTAATTTGACATATATATACTGTATACAGTATATATATTCAGTACATATAATATATGTGAAAACTGCAGACTCGGACAACCTTTTAATCATCATCATACATGATTTTGAATCATCAATGTACATTATTAATACGCATGATTACATTTAGCAGATGCTTTTGTCCAAAGCGACTTACAATAATGTCATTCAACAATAGGCAACAGGCAAGAGAACAACTAGTCACCAGAACTCATAAATGCATTTCCTTCCAAGTCTCCAAGATCAGAACCAGTGCTCAGGTACTCAAAAGTAAAATAAGTTGGCTCTATTTGGACACAATAAGTCAATCGTCATCAAACAGGGGCTACAATGACATATAGTGAAGCACTCACAGTGTACTCATCCCTTTCCTCTCGGTCGAGAATGCCAAAGAGGCGGACCAGCCCTGTGTTCTCCTCCACAACAAACAGGTTGAGGGGTGGCTGACTGGCCCCGTGGCCCATCAGAGAGTAATACATGGTCCCCTGTACGTCGAAGTCTGACCTGATCTGGAGATTGTTCACACATCATTTTTGTCATCACAGAATTGGACAGAACCTAACAAAAATGTACTTGTAGATCTGCCAGTTTATGTGAAATAAACTGGCAGATCTGGTTGGACGATGATCTTAAGATGAGCAATCTGGTTGTGTGAAAACTTGCATTCACTCCCCGATAAGCGGATAGGACGTGACTTTCAGAGAGAGCCGTTCTGATTTTAACAGCTGCAAGAATTTAGCTACGAAACTTGTGAGTTTGAAGTTCAATGTTGACCCTCACCAATTTTAATGCATTTAATTATATCCCTGTGATCTGCATATAACAATAAAGAGGTGTAGTAGTAGACATAGTGGACATTTTTTTCGGAATGATGTGAATGGATTGGATGGATTCCCAAACTTTTATTTAATAAAACCTATTTGTATGGGCAATAGCTCATAGAACAGCTTTACATAGGCTATCGGGTCCCATACCTTGGCCACAAATCGTTTAGCCGTGTAGTCCATATTTTCTCTGAGCTTTTGGGGTGGGACAACCCAATCCCTTCTTTGACGTCTCAACACACCACCGCCTCTTGTGGTCCCAGACAGCTGCACGGACAGAAAGTAATAATTAAGGTAATAAAAAAAGTGTTGATTTAATAGGACAACGCTGTTTTCAACACGTCTTTCCTCGCCTCACCTTGTTTTAAAATTGACATGTGCAATTTAAATCTAAATGTGCAAGAGCGTTTTCCACAATCAATATTTCAATCAATTGGATAAATGTCTCTCATTGATCTGAATGTCCTATTAAAATAAATAGCATTAGGTGTTTGCTGGTTGCACTTGTCACCCTGTGAAATGCTATCGTATCGTATACTATAGTATGGTGAATACCAGCCTGCTCGAGATAGAAACATCAAAGCCAAGTTATTAGTTGTTACAATATGTTATTGTAGATATCATGGTTTTATCTTATTTTTATAACTGCTGTCTGTCGTCGGGTATTGCACATACGATTTTCACTCGCTGTGTGAATACTTGTGTTAACTGTGACAATAAACTTGACTTGACATGACTTGACTTGGTATGATGCTAAACCTCACTTTACACACATATGGTTTTTATTGGTCCACTATAATCGCAGCTTGCTCCAGTGGCCTGAAAACAATGAAGGGCAACTGCTTGTCAGACAATATTTGATGTTCTTTGTATACAATCGTACATACATTTATAATGTTTATGTATACATGTGTAAGAACATATTAAAGTACTGGAGATGGAACCTATGGTTTGGGTCCCTTCTTTAGCTGAGTTAAACTATTTTACTGTGTCATTCAAAGTGTTTTGTATAACTATGATACTATATATATATATATATAAACCAAAGCTGTAGACAGCTATGGTTCACATTATTATACGTAATACACTTCTCACTAAAATGATAACACTAATCTTACATTACTTTAGTTAGATACATATAAGTTAGATACATTACAATATCAGATCAATTGTACCACTGCATAGATTACTGTATGTATTAATGCATGCGTTCCTCCTATGGCCGATGTAACCCAAATTAATGGAAATGAACACTCACCATTATAGCCAGATAAACCACCAAAACGTTTGCTGGGAAGAATATCATTGCCCTGCGGCGGCGGTAGACAAAGCTCAAGGCTATGTGTTTCTATGTGTTTCGCAGAAGGCCCCCACGCTGCAGCCCCTTAATGGGATAGTGTCGGTGTCAATGATCGCTCAAAGAAGAACGTTACTCATGAAGTATAGCCACTTGGACCCTCCTCTCTTCCCCGAAAGGAGTTATTTGCCTCCCACTCATTGCTTGCCGTCCCTGGTGACAGACGTTCCATCGCATGGAGACCGTCCCCCCCCCCCCCCCCCCCCCCCCTCCCTCCCAACTGTGGCCGCGTCGGCAACCTGTATTTACCTGCGACTATGACGTAACTCGGAATGAACGCAATAACATATTGGAGCTTTTACGGTGAAAGCAGGCCACACAACCCCTTTTATATTCGAATGGCTCTCAAACTACAAACGTACCCCCTCCAAAGTCAAGCTGTGCTGGTGAAAATGTGCATACTATTTGGTGAGCATGGACAATACATCTGTGTTTCAAATGCTTAGGTTTTGGTGAAAAACAACATGGGGCTTCGCTTATGATGTATGTCATTCATTGGAAAGATTTCCAGAATGTGTTGGTTAGTATTCACTTAATATTCACATTTTCAAGTACCCCCCTGCGACCCTTCAATACCCCCATTTGGGAACCACCATTCTAGCATGTCCGTTTCTGTCATCGTTCACATTTGAGTTTTCTTTGTTAATGGAAGATTGTTTTTAATAGTTGTGGTCTTTGCACTACCATGTCAGAAGGATGTGCAAAGGCTAATTACACTACTACTACTACTACTACTACTACTACTACTACTACTACTACTACTACTACTACTACTACTACTGCTACTACTGCTACTACTACTACTACTACTACTACTACTACTACTACTAATAATAATACTGCTACTACTACTACTACTACTACTAATACTGCTACTGCTACTGCTACTACTACTACTACTACTACTAATACTGCTACTACTACTACTGCTACTACTACTACTACTGCTACTACTACTACTACTACTACTAATAATACTGCTACTACTACTACTACTACTACTAATACTGCTACTGCTACTGCTACTACTACTACTACTACTACTAATACTGCTACTACTACTACTACTACTACTACTACTACTACTACTACTGCTACTACTACCTTGTTACCGCTACTCAGTGCAACTTTTACACTAATAACACTACTAATACAATACCTCTTTAACAATAACTAATGTCATGATTTTTACACTTCAAATGTCTATGTGCCATGTCCTCAAACATATCTTTGTCAATATTATGTGGAAGTATCCCCCAAGCTGCATTATTCCATCAAATGTGTTTCACAAGAAGCTATATTCTCCGTTTGGGCAAGTCCTGACACTTTGCATTCCTTTTTTGGGCGTTCACTGAGCTATCGAATAGAGCTATGATACTTGATTCATACCCTTCGGATGTCACACATAAAACATCAGGATAATATGTGTTGCCAGATTGCTGATGTTGCCTGATTGGCCAACTGTCAAATTCCACCAGCAGGCTAAAACAATTGCAGGCACAAACACAATTGACAATTCTAATTAAAGTTATGCTGCAGCAATTATTTTTAATGTATTAGAATCATTTGTATTGACATTTGTATTTTATTCAATATTTTTATTACAAGTTGTTAGAATTCAAAAAATACTGAAGCCTTTTAGTGCTAACAAAAACGTTGCTGTAACAGTGCTATACCTCTGTGATTTGCAAGAACATGACTTATTTGGCTTCAGTCAAGCTAGGCACAAAAAAATTGAAAAACAATCTAGAAAAAACTTTGTTTAAAAATAGTATACAGAAAAAACAAACCCAACATTCTGTGAACATTTCCCAGTTCATCATAGACTAATGCACGTACAATGATAAGCAAACCCTGTATCTAATATGCCTTTTGTAAGCAAAACAAAATAAAAAAGTTGCACATGCCTACCGTGAAGCACTATAAACATATAAACACAATATTTGCTGGGTGACAAATTCCAACTTTCCAGCAGAATCTGCATTGCATGGTGTGTTCACAGCAACATTTGAAATAACTGCCTGATGCACGCGCATCCAAGACAATTGGCGTGTGGCTTTGTTTCTGGAAGGAATCCCACAATTTAACTGCTAATGCTAATCTCATTGTTGTTGTAAAATCTTTTAGGAATGATTTTAATACAATTATGGGTTATTAGGCTTGAGTTGATTATATACAAGATGTTTGTTTTGAACGCAAATACATTGTCAAACACAGGAGCTGCTATGCTCTAGGTTGTAGGTTCCAGGTTCGATGGTCTGTGTTCTATGCAAGGGTTGTTTGGTTAAGAAATGCTTGCCAATAACATCCTCCGATATGAATACTTAAAAGTCAGACCAAGGACACACAGACATTGCATAGTACACATGTTTACCTTGTCCCAAGAAATGTATAGCATGAACAAATATGTCCATATATATTGTTAGATGACACACTTTAAATTATTATCCACCCAGTTGTGTTTTTCCTAAATCCAAGAATAAGCTTTGCGTGCATTCACATGAGATTTTATTTTACATCAATGTGCTTTAACTTGCCCTATACCAATAAAATGATAGACGAGAACTGTGCCTGAACTTGCCAGAATACTTTCAACTTGCCAGAATACTTAAAAATGTTCCAACTTCACTATTGACTCAATAATAAGATCACCCCTTTAATACATTTTCTCAGTTGTAACCACTCTTTTTTTGTGCACTACCGATTTGACGGGGATAAAAGTGTCGCTTGTGGTGCTTGTGGTTGCGCGCTTGGTCCCCGTCTGCTCCGTTCGCACCGGGAGACGCGAAGTGCTCATCTGTATCGAGGATTCAGACACCGCCACCCCGCCTTGGCTGACATTCTGCCCCTCCACCACCATCCTGGTCTGGCCGACCACGGGCACACCGCCCTGAACCACGTAGGTTTGCCCGCGAGCCTGGAGCATCGGCTGGGAGCCGGCAGGGACCTGGCCTTCTACCAGCATCATGCCCTGAGGAAGGCTTCCACTGTGGATCACACTGCCCCTGCCGCCCTCGATGCGAATCCCCTGGCCGACGGGTGCCACGTTCTGCCCCTCCATCACCAACCTGCTCTGGGAAGCCGAGAGACCGCCTTTGAGTGTACCGCCCTGAACCACGTACGTCTGCCCCTGGAGCACCTGCTGGGACCCGGCGGGAACCTGACCTTCCACCAGCATCATGCCCTGGGGAATGTTGCCTGTGTGTATCACACCACCACCTTGCACCACACTCTGGCCCTGCACCATCAACCCCTGAGGGGCTCCGAGTTGGCCTCCGTTCACCACCATCATTCCCTGCATGTTGGTCGTCGCCGGGCTATTGGCCAGGAACATGGTGTTTTGCATCTGCGGCTGGACTATGTAGTGCATGGGCTGCATCATGGGTGATGTGGTGTAGTAGACGGGCTGCGGCTGCGGCTGCGGCTGCATCAGAAGCGTCTGGCCTTGGGCTCCCGCTCCTCCTCGCACTGCGGTCACACCCTCCAAAGTGGTTTTAGTGGAGTTGTGGGTTGAGTTCCTGACCACACGGTGTTCTATGTTTTGTGAAGCGGTCTGGGGCGGGGGGCTGGCAAGCGGCGGCAGAGGCCGGGGCGGGGGGCTGGCAAGCGGCGGCAGAGGCCGGGGCGCAGGCTGCTGCTGAGCAACAGACACGGTGCTTCTCACGGCGGTCGTGGTGTCCATGGTTTTCGGAGGGGGGCTCATCATGTTCAGAGGAGCGCTGGGTTTGACGTAGGTGTTCAGCTCCTTGGCGCCGCACACCTCGGCCAGGGTCTTGAACTTTGGTCCCAGGTCGTCCAGGAAGTGCAGGTCGTTGTCGGCTTCCAGGAGGCTGCAGCAGCCCACAGAACCCACAGGCGAGCCCTGGCCCTCGTAGTCGTACACAAGCAAGCTGTCCTTCACGGCAAGGCTCTCAGGTGCATAGCCCGCCTTCTATAGGAGGAAAATAACACCATTTGCAAGAAAAGAAAATGAGCAGATAATCACACACACAATGGGTGCATTCATACTAGTAGACATGCACACAAATATAATAAGATAACATTACATTACATTACAGTCATTTAGCAGATGCTTTTTTCCTCACTTGACAGGCAAGATAACTACTAGTCACCAGAATTTATTTGCTTCCTAACAAGCCTCCTACAGTAGAACCAGTGCTCAGGTAAAAGTACAATAAGTTGGCTAACAATAGAGCTAACAACAATAGGGTCGCTATTAATGGAGTTTTGCAATCTAGCCGTGACTTGAAATACTTCAACGACCTCCGGCCCTCACCTGTGTGTAGTAGTGTCCCAGGAAGCTCTCCGGCAGAGCGAACCCATTGTACTGTTCCGTGGCCACCATCTCCCTGCCATCGAACTCTGAGTAGTTGCCGTTGCCCGAGTTCTCCTGAACTCGCGCTCCCCACGCTCCGGTTCCGTAGCCGCCCGCTGCGCTGTCCTGGTATAACACACCGCCCATAGAGGACGTGGATTGTTGGAACCTCCCCATCCCCGTCATAATTTGCCCAGGTGCCGACTGCTGGTATCCGGCCTCAGCCATTTTGGTCATCTCGCCGTCCATCTGCATCGGCATGTTGAGCAATGGCACCTCCTGTTGAAACGAACAGCATCAGACATAAATGTACAGAACTCGCCGGATAACCGGATAATAATAATGTCCTCATCATAGGGATCACATCACAACGGATGGTGTGCAAGAGCTGGCTTAGGAACTGTGTAGGGTTAACACAGTAGGACACCCCACAGATGGGACTAATATGGGACTCATGAGTTACGTAACGTTGTACCACAAGTAACGTTGTACCACAAGTAACGTTGTACCACAAGTAACATTGACACAGGTACTTGTGGTAGCACACAGGTTGTCACAGGTGCTTGCGTATCAGCGTCTATGACATAGTAAGTACAAAGCTTTCGGGATTTGGATTTTAACCTTTATATGGCATCACATGTTTTAAAGCAAAGCAAAAGTAATATTACCGTGTTCTCGCCCTGGCCCTCCGTGTGGTAGGTCATGAGGTTTGGTTTGGTGTCGAAGGGCATCTCGGCAAAGCCTCCCGGGAAGGCCCCGGGGCCCCCGCAGTGGCAGAACAGCAGTAGCAGAGGGATGACTGTAAATACAAAGAAGCTTTCAGTTTCTCAGATACTTCTCAAGTAGGGTCTGTACCATACAATGATTACAGTCCATGTTAGGGACTCCAAGACAATCGTTTCTGGGTTCAAACTCCAATGTTGGTAGTGCGCCTACGCATACTCCCGCCCCCCCCCCCCCCCCCCCCCCCCGCCCCTACAAATGTAGACAAATAATTAGCAAAACAATTCCCTGATAAACAAGAATATGAAACAGTTGATAAATACTCAATGGTTAGTCGAAAATAGCAGCTCAGTAGAACAAGTACATAATTGCATATAACTAATGGTAATCATCTTCAATGATTGATTGACGGACAGTATTTTGAATTACCATATATATAATTGCATCTACTCATGCAAAATATAATAATAATGAAACCAGTTCTGTGGCTAGGAATGCATGTAATTGAAATGCAAAGCTAAATAAACGGTCAAATTTGACCCTGTATGTTCATTGGTCATATTTATGTTAAAGTAATCACCTTTTAGCCAATTTCTGCCTTATTTTTTCTCTTGTGTCAGAAAAAAACCTGCCGTCAAATTTTTTCTCCCATAGCCACAATCCCACAAAAGTGTGGGAAATGCAGCCTACACGGCAGTTACACATTAGCCGGACTAGTTTGTGCTTGCAGAAAGGGTTGGGCTGAGCAACACATGCCAAGCTGGGTGGGTCCAATTAGATATGGTGTTTGTTGCTCAAAGTCAAGTCGGTGTCTGTGCCTGCGCTCTGTGTTTTGAACTTGAACACAACTTGAGTGTGACTGCCTGCGCTATACGTTTTGAACTTGAGTACAACTGCTGAATCTTAAAAACAGAAATACTTTTAGTAGGCCCTAAAGCCAAAAGGGAATCACTTTTTAATGGGTTAGGAAGTTTGGCTCGCCAGAATAAATCTGAAGTAACTAGCTTAGGTGTAATTTTAGACTCCGATTTAAGTTTTAATACCCACATAAATAAGGTGACCAAAACTGCCTTTTTCCATCTACGAAATATTGCTAAGGTTCGACTGTTTTTAACCCAACAGGATGCTGAGAAGTTGATACATGCTTTTATTTCAAGTAGATTGGACTACTGCAATGCTCTTTTTACTGGTCTTCCTAAAAAATCAATAGACAAGCTACAGCTAATTCAGAACTCTGCTGCTAGACTTTTAACAAAAACAAGGAAGAGAGAGCATATTACTCCAGTTTTAGCTGCATTGCATTGGCTCCCTGTATCTTTTAGAATTGATTTTAAAGTCCTTCTTCTTGTTTTTAAAGCTCTTAACAATTTAGCACCCTCGTACATTTCTGATCTCCTGTCTTTTTATGTCCCCTCACGAGCCCTAAGGTCCTCCACAGCTGCTCTTTTAAAGGTTCCTGGGGTGCCCAAAGGGAAAATTGGGGCATCTGCTTTTAATTTCTATGCACCACAGCTGTGGAACACAATCCCAAAAAATATTAGAGAGGCTGGCTCAGTGGACATCTTTAAACGACAGTTGAAAACTTACCTTTTTAATATTGCTTTTAATTAGCAACTCTTTTTTATTTTATTTATTTTTACTCATTGATTTTATCCATTTTCTTTGCTTGTGATTTTAGACTATGTGTTTACTTTATGTTCTTTTCCTTAATCTGTTATTATTCATTGTTTTATCTTTCTTTTATCATGTAATGTGAAGCACTTTGGGCTGCATCTTGTATGAAAAGTGCTATATAAATAAAGTTATTATTATTATTATTATTATTATGTTGAAGAATAATGAAATTGTCATTATATCACGTCATTTCACATATGACGAGATAAACAAGAGAAGCACATTTTTTTAAATATTTCAAAACCGCACACGTGCGTAGGGGCTAACTTCTCATGATTCAGTTGGAATAATTAGGAAACAAATTGTGCTAAATTGGACGTAAAATCATGCAAATGCGACTCACGTAGCAGCATTAGCAAGCCCAAGAAGAGCAGGCCGATGGCCGCCGGTCCCAACTCCTTCTTTACGCTGCGTTGACCTGCGGCGCCTAGCCGGCCGCACTGCTTCCCGTCCTCGCAGGTGCACACTTCCACAGTGATCTTCTGAGGCTGGGGACACGCCTCCCCCTGCTGGTCCCGCACCTCCACGGTCACCTCGTAGGACCCTGGCCACATATGCTCCTGGGACCTCAGGATGGCCGAGGTTTCTGCCAGAGGCACATTTACACATTTCAGATTCAGATTTCAGATTTTGATTTATTTGGCACGTGAATAAGGTACAATGTACAATGGACAGTAAAACGAACCAAAAATATCACAAATGTACATATTTAATGAATAATTATGGATGAGTACCAATATAGCAGTATATACAGTAAAAACTCTATTGAAATATAAATATTTCAAGGTGAAAACTTTTAAGTATGTCATTTTGTTATTGATTTATTATCTATTAAGCACATTAATAAGCACATTTCAAAACACATCATGATGCACAAGTATAAAGAAGGTCCCTTCATTATTTTTATTAGTACAGTGTATGTCAAATGAATGCTAATAAATCCTTTGTTGTTGTTCTTGAGTCTGTTCATCTCAGAGCTTGCAATTATCAAACACATCAAAGTATAATTATTTAGTATGATCATTTTAACAGTTTAACAGTTAACAGTTAACAGTTAACAGTTAACTGCTGGCCGCGTTTGTGTTCCCAAATCCTCACTGCCTGCAGCCACATGATGGGTCAAAACTGATACCAAGCCAAATAAAAAGTCAGGATTTGAGCTACTCTGCCATCATGCTTTAGATATGAATCTAAAGCAGCTATTAAGAGATACTAATATGAAGTCTGGTTTTTGAGACTATATCTGGGCTTGCAAAGCCCAGATATAGTGACGTTAGATATAATCCCATCCTTGTCCTCTTACCGTTGAGATGTTCCACGTCCCACTTGCCCTGTGTGCCCTCGGGGACGATGAGGAAGTCGAACGGTGCTGAGTTGGGTGGGGCGTCCTCGTCCACGGCCGTCACGGTGATGGCGTTGGCGTTGGTGCACAGGTTCTGGGAGGTGCTGGTCAGCAAGGGGCAGTGGTCGTTGAAGTCCTCCACCTGGATGGCAATGGTCCCTGTGGCGGTGACCGAGGGCATGTCTAGACACAGGGAAGAGAAGGCAATGAAGACAATGAGGTCAATCAATCAATCAACTTTTGGTATTTTTAACCCGCCGTTCAGGTAAGGTAAACGCTAGTTTGATTGTATTCTCTTAGATTTTCTTTTTTTATTAATTAATTATATTATATTAATAATTTAATTGGACTTGGTGGTTTGATTACTTATGGGCCAAGGAACAGTTGATTTTGGTACATGATCCAGGGGACTTTTTGGTGTGGCGGAGGGACTGAGGGCCCTCTAGTTCCTATTCTATTCCATTGAAGGAGGTAGGTGTCCTTGTGCAATATCCAGTCTGTGGCCTGAGGCTAGCCCTCAGAACACTGAGTCAAGGACGACACAAGGTGGCAGCATTTACCTTCAGAGATGCAGAGCACTTTGGCGTAGTATGTCCCGTTCTGCAGGAATACAGACTCCCGGTCGGGCATCTTGTTAAGTGTGATCTCCGCCGTCTCCGGGTCGATGGTGAGCCAGTTGTCGGGGTCAAAACCTTTTGCATATCTGCAAGAAGCAGAAAAAAACACTTGCATAAAATTGTATTTCCTGTATATCCCAAACATGTATCCGATCAGCATGAAAAGGGATTTAAACCTTGCAAACGCATTGGCTGCAGTACTGATGGGTACCGATATATTGTACGTGGTAAGAATTTGATGAAACTGCTGACCTAACATTCTCTGCCGGTTTTCCAGTGTCTTCGTCAATCGCCTGATATTTAGTGAGGACGTCGTTGATGCTAACAGTGGTTCCTCCCTCGGAGATTGGAATGGCTTTGATCTTGGGGTCGAAGCGCGGACCCTCAGGCTGGTTCTTCACGTTGATTTTGATCGGGTAGGACTTGACCGCTGTTAAGGATGTTCCAGTGGTGCCTCCTGTACCCACTGTTCCTCCTGTTCCCGCTGTTCCTGGCCCTCCTCCTGTTCCTGTCCCTCCTCCTGTTCCTACTCCTCCTCCTGTTCCTGTTCCTCCTCCTGTTCCTAATCCTCCACCACCTCCACCACCTCCACCACCTCCACCACCTCCTCCACCTCCTGATAAATCGACCCCTATGTTTGTCCCAGTGTCAGCGTTGAACATGGCGGCCTTGTTCCTCACTGCCAGGCCAAGTTGGATATCCTTCACATCCTCGTAGTCCACCGCCTGTTTCAGACACACACAATTAGACTAGGAATACAAAAGTATTCATACATTCATACATTCATCAAGTTGTTCCTTCGAAACATCTGTATGTTGTGCCATAAGGACATTTATGATCGTAGCCTTCATAATAATACATTAATCAGCCCATAATGAATAGTAAAATATTGAACTGTATTGGATGATTTTATTTTAAATTATTTTTGTGTTTTTTACTACTACTACTACTACTACTACTACTACTACTACTACTACTACTACTACTACTACTACTGCTACTACTACTACTACTACTACTACTACTACTACTGCTACTACTACTACTACTACTACTGCTACTACTGCTACTACTACTACTGCTACTACTACTACTACTACTACTACTACTACTACTACTGCTACTACTACTACTGCTACTACTGCTACTACTACTACTGCTACTACTACTACTACTACTACTACTACTACTACTGCTACTACTACTACTACTACTACTGCTACTACTGCTACTACTACTACTGCTACTACTACTACTACTACTACTACTACTACTACTGCTACTACTACTGCTACTACTACTGCTACTACCTCATACTAATGCTGCTACTTCTACTATTACTACTACTGTAGTACTACTACCACTATTATTGCTACTACTACTACTATAACTACTAGTACTACTACTACTACTATACGTTTGATTGAGCCTATTAGTATATTGAACATTTTCACACATCATGGAAAACCAAAAAAGAAAAGAAAATTGTAGCACCACATATGATTTGTACAGTTACACTCCCAGTTGTCACTACTTTGTTGTCCACGGCCTTACCTTGTCGAGCATGAGGATGCCCTCGTTAGTCTTGGGGTCGGTCCGGATGCTAAAGTAGCCAGCCTCGTTGCCCGTGACGATATCGAAGACGGCGTCCCAGTTGTCTGTGTGCTCCACGTCCAGGTCCTGTGCCTTGATCCTCATCACCTCCACGCCTTGAGTGTTCTCCATGATGCTACCTTCGTACTGCGGGATTGATAAGAATTATATTACATTTCATTCATTTAGCAGACGCTTTAGTCCAAAGTGACTTACAATAAGGTCATTCAACATAAGAAGGAAGGAGATTTACGAGTCACCAGAAGTCATAAGTGTATTTTCCCCCAATAATCGATTCAATCCAAAACTTACAATACAAGACTTTTATATCTGATGATTGTCGATTTTATGCCCACATTGTACTGGCACCACCCAGTCTATCTAACTTTAATATATTTTACTAGCAGGTAATACAATGAAATCTCTCAATGTGCTAAAATGTGTTTTGATATAGAAACGGAAGAGATCCGCACATATATGTGTGTGTGTGTGTGTGTGTGTGTGTGTCTGTGTATGTATCCCAAAAATACTAAATTCAGTCAAAGCTATGACCATTTACAACATGCCTATGAACACATAATACGAACACAGTTTGTATCAATCACAGATACCTGTTCTTTCTCCAGAGTCGGGAGGTTGTCGTTCACATCCCTGATTTTAACCGTGACCATTCCTGTTGCCGTGTTGCCGTCCGGTCTGCCGTTCAGGTCGCGTCCGCGCACCTTCAGTTTGTATGTGTCGTGCGTCTGAAACACACCAGGCGGTCCTCAAAATCAACACATTTTGGATTGTCGTCCACTGTTGTTGTTGTCCTAGTGTTGGGGTTAGCTTCCCAGCTGTCATAAAAGCTCACAACTGGTGCTCATTGTTATTTATAATATTACAGACTTAGATAATATGCCTTTTGCACCATTAGCCGTATGAATATAATTAATTGTTATTTTTTATAGTATTGTTATAGTATAGTGTTGTATATGGTAAAGTATATAGTAGGTAATATATAGTGTTGTTTATAGTATATAGTAGGTAGTATATAGTGTTGTTTATTGTATATATTTTTGTATATAGTAGGTAGTATATAGTGTTGTTTATAGTATAGTATTGTATAGTATAGCATAGTTTTGTATAGCATTGTATAATATTGTTGAATCTTGAATCCTATGTTTATCTTTGGTACAAAACAATGACTTTTATCTTGCGTGGTCCAATATCTACTGATGGCTACCTCTCGGTCCAGGGTGCTCTGTTTGACTAAGATATTTCCGTCCTTGATAAAAAACATGTTCGTCCCTCCTGGCGTTTGCTCAATCAGCTCATAGGCGATCTGGGAGTTCGCGTTTCCCGGCTCGTCTTTGTCCGTCGCCAAGATTTTCGTCACAAAAGTACCTGCGGAAGCCCGGGAAATAGAGCCACAGTTACTTAGCAACAAAAGATGTTTGCTTAATTGTTCGTTATGTAGTTGACCTTATTGGAAAAACGTGTTTTTAAGGGTGTCACTTAACCCCTACCTGTTGAGCTGAGTTCGTCAATCGACGCTTCTTGAAATTCGGGAAAAACAGGTGAGTTGTCGTTTTGATCCAAAACGACAATCCTGAGTGCTATGTTTTTCTCTGCGTGCGTTCCATTTTTGAATGTGGCCAAGCCTGAAAGCTGCAAAAGCAAAAGGTATATGCATAAAAAGACAGTTTTAGCGTCACCATTATCGTAATGAACATCACTCAACCCAGGGTGAATGTCACAACTACATGTATGAGGGCCTTTATCCAAACCTCGAGTGTGTGTGTGTGTGTGTGTGTGTGTGTGTGTGTGTGTGTGTGTGTGTGTGTGTGTGTGTGTGTGTGTGTGTGTGTGTGTGTGTGTGTGTGTGTGTGTGTGTGTGTGTGTGTGTGTGTGTGTGTGTGTGTGTGTGTGTGTGTGTGTGTGTGTCTGTGTGTGTGTCTGTGTGTGTGTGTGTGTGTGTGTGTGTGTGTGTGTGTGTGTGTGTGTGTGTGTGTGTGTGTGTGCGGTAAGTCAAGTCAAGTCAAGTTTATTGTCACTTCACAGTTTACACAAGTATAAAGCAGTGAGTGAAAATCTTATGTGCAATACCCGACGACAGACAGCAGTTATAAAAATAAGATAAAATAGAATAAAAACAGAATAGAATAAAATAAGTAAAAAAATTAAAATAAAAATGCAATTTCTGCTAGATAAGTCAGAATCGTCCTCACGTTGTACTGGTGTATAACCTCTCGGTCCAGTTTACGCGTTATCTTCACAAAGCCGCTGTCGGCGACCACATAGAACACATTGTAGGGAAACTTGTCGGCGCCTTCCCCGTGCAGAGTGTATTGCACGTCCCCCACGTACGCCTGATTGTCCGATCGAATCTGAAAAAGAAAGCAGATGGTAAATGGACTGCATTTATATAGCAAGTTATTATTTACAAGTTAAAACGGTGACAGTGGTGTCAGCCATGCAAGGGGACAGCCAGCTCAGGTCAAGAGCAGTTAGGGTTAGGGTGTCTTGATCAGGGACACCTCATCACTTGGCTAGCAGAAGCCGGGGTATCCAAACAGCAACCTTCCGGGTTGCCAGACAACCCGCTCTAAATCCTGAGCTACTGCCGCCCAGATCATTTGCTGAATGCGAAGCTTTGACAATGAGTCAGTGTTATGTCATAGTTGTTGAACACATGAATGATTTCATAAATATGATTAGTTAAACCACACATCTTCACATCTTCAGAGCTTAAGAGAGTGTGAGATCCACTGGGAAATGGAAATGGATGCGCTGTTAATTACCTTGGCGATATAGGCCCTTCCTGTGTAGTCTGTGTTTTCCTCCAGTTTGGTTGGAGGAATGATCCATTCTCTTTTCTTTCTCTCAAGATGGTCTCGGAAATTAACCTTTGCCGCATTGGCAAGAATCTGCAATGGCAATGGAAAGACATGTTATAGAATAAGAGAGTCTTATGTCTTGATTTAGATCATCTTAATAAAGACATGTTAGAGAATAAGAGAGGCGTATGTCTTGATTTAAGTCATCTTAATTAAGATAGGTGATGGGATAAGATTGGCGTATGTCTTGATTTTGATCATATTTGGAAAGACTGGCCACATATCATCACATAAATGTCCACATATCAGAGCACCCGGTGAATAGAATTATACTTTGTATAATCACATGGTATTGTGATAGTCACCCTAGAGCCAGAACATTATTAAGTGTCAGTCAACAGATATTAAAAACCAGATTTTCAAGAATGTCATTAGAAGAAAAAACCCTTTCAAGATAATGAGGGTAAGACATGACATGGTCCAGGCCATTTAGACTAGCCCCAGAAAAACTTCGGTCTTGTTTGAACAGCAGGTGAACTGACAATGCATCACTCTGAGGCCTGTCTGGCAGGCTGTCACCACCCTTCTCCTCCTCTGAAAAGGGAGTTCCTAGATCCTTTTGGGTGGTTGTTGTTGTTCGACCTGCAGCAGCACACGGACATGCTGTTTAAGCAGGTTATGGGCTAAGCTAAGGAGTGGCCGTCTCTCTCTCTCTCTCTCTCTCTCTCTCTCTCTCTCTCTCTCTCTCTCTCTCTCTCTCTCTCTCTCTCTCTCTCTCTCTCTCTCTCTCTCTCTCTCTCTCTCTCTCTCTCTCTCTCTCTCTCTCTCTCTCTCTTCTCTCTATCTCTCTCTCTCCACAGAGGGCATGGTATCTGTACAAAGGATACACCGTGTTATTACTGGTATAAAGTTGCTGCCAGTGTTTGGTTTAAATGATCATCTTGCTGATCCAATGGTATGTTCCCATGTGGGTGAGTGTATCCTGGATACCGTGGATCATAGTCGAAAAGACATAATGAACAACAAGCAGGTCCGAGCATGTCCGAGCTGCCACATACTAGGCCTGCTATACACACTCACAGTATTGACTATATGACTCTGATATCCCATTGTATGTGTTACAATTTAGATATACCACTTTATGTAAGCATTGAGATATACCACTATAAAATGTATCCATTAAGATATACCATTGTATAATGTAACCGTTCAGATATACCATTGTAATGTAACCATTAAGTTCATCCTCCCATTCAAGTTCTAATAATAACTTCACACGCGCGAGACACTGTGCACTGTGCGCGTGTGACCGGTGTCTTTATGCGTTGTGTGTTTCTCGAGGAAGGAGACGGCGGACAACTTCTTCCTCTTACGGTCACTGACCATTTACTAAAATTCCTGTAACGTACGCATGGAAATAATAAATAAATAACAGATTTTGTGCAATTGTAATTAAACTCAAAACAACCATGTTACACGCGCTTCGTGTTTTGTGAACTGCATTGCTATGGCAACCTCTGTAGCGCACAACAGGTGAGGTCGGCTGTCTTGTTACCGACGGGGATCCCCCGGTAAAGTGTCACCACCGACTACACTTCACGGTGAACGAAACGCACGCAACAACGACCAACTGTACGCAAACAGAAAAAGAATAACTACTATAATAATAACTACTATAATAACGTCTATAGTTATAATAGGGGGGTCAACTCACCGTCAGCGCCGCACACACCGACAACACAGAAATCAAGGATGGAAACGCTCTGCTCATGACCGAAACCGGGTGTCCAAAGCAAAAAAAAGTGATCCGGTCCCTTCGGGGATGATCCACGGGCCGGTTCTTTAGTCCACACGGATGATGGTGATGGTGTATTTTTTTAGTGCGTAAGGAGTCCCGAGTCCGTGTGTGTGTGTGTGTGTATACTGGAAGGTAATATGTACGGGAAGGTAATATGAGGACTCTCCCGTTTTTTTCGCGTCGATGACTTCCGCGTCACAGACTCTCGACGCACATCCACACCCTCTGGGCCTGGGTGTGTGTGTGTGTGTGTGTGTGTGTGTGTGTGTGTGGTGTGTGTGTGTGTGTGTGTGTGTGTGTGTGTGTGTGTGTGTGTGTGTGTGTGTGTGGTGTGTGTGTGTGTGTGTGTGTGTGTGTGTGTGTGTGTGTGTGTGTGGTGTGTGTGTGTGTGTGTGTGTGTGTGTGTGTGTGTGTGTGTGTGTGTGTGTGTGTGTGTGTGTGTGTGTGTGTGTGTGTGTGTGTGTGTGTGTGTGTGTGTGCGTGCGTGCGTGCGTGTGTGTGAGAGAGAGCGTGTTCGGTGTTGAAATGAACAAGGGAATTAACACTCCTAAAGTTGCTGTTTGAGTTGTGAGTTGAGTGTGGTCTGGTGTTCCTCTTCGCGATGAAAGCTATCTCGTGATGAAGACTACCTCGTGATGATGTCTATCTGGCGATGAAGACTACCTTGTGATGAAGACTCCCTCTTGATGAAGACTATCTTGTGATGATGACTCCCTCGTGATGAAGGCTCTCGTGATGAAGACTATCTTGTGATAAAGACTATCTCGTGATGAAGACTATCTTGTGATAAAGACTATCTCGTGAAGAAGACTTCCTCGTGATGATGACTATTAGTTATGAAGACTCGTGATGAAGACTAACTTTGTGATGAAGACTCCCTCCTGATGAAGACTATCTCATGATGAAGACTACCTTGTGATGAAGACTCCCTTGTGATGAAGACTCCTTCCTGATGAACACTACCTCTTGATGAAGACTATCTCGTGAAGAAGACTTTCTCTTGATGAAGACTATCTCGTGATAAAGACTTTCTCTTGATGAAGACTATCGCGTGATGAAGATCTCACTGACACACACCTCAAAGGGCCAACACTGGCTGAGATATTGATTTATATAATTAATATAAAACCTGTTCAATGACGTTACATTACATGATAGTCATTAAGCAGACACTTTGGTGGTCATCTAACATAAGGAGGCAAGAGACATACTAGTCACCAGAAGTAATAAGTGCATTTCCTATCCTAACAAGCCTCCAAGGAACAGAACGACTGCTCAAGTAAAAGTACAATAAGTTGGCTCCCTAGATTTGACACAATAAGTACATCAAACAGCCAGTAGACACAAGCAAACGCTTATCAACAATGCTGTGTAGAACATATACAGAACAGCAATATTCATAATGTGGGAGGGGGGCTTATAATACTATAACAATTAATATATTCCTCCAAGGTGTGGAACTGACTATTTAGATTCATGTGTGCTGCATTCGTTAAGCTAGTTTGAGTGACTGTACACCGACCGTGAACATGAACACGTCTGTGTATGAACCTGGATGATACACACATTACGTGAAGTCTACAAAAGGAGCTTATGGGATGTCTGGTTGCATCTCCTCGCGGGTTCCAACTTGTCAGACATTGGAGTTTGCCACTTTCGGCTCTTCTTTCGGCATTTTTTTGTTCCAAACTAGGCCTAAGTTGAAAGGATGTCGATCAATATATTAATGTTGTGTTAACAATCATATATGACTAATAAAAATTGTTTTTATATAATCGTCACATGACACAGTGATACTGCTTGAAATATTCAAACTGCTTACTCTTTTTTTTGTTTGGCAGGCAGAGAGAAAGAGAGAGGGTTAGGGCGTGGCCAGGTGTGTCTGGATAAGGGTGTGCCTTCTAGGAAGGCAAGGATGACTCACTCCTGGCACGGTTGACTTCAAAGGAGAGAGTCAGAGAGAGAGAGAGAGTGAGGAGAGAAAGGCGCAGTTGACCTCAAAGGAGAAAGAGCACGAGAGAGAAAGTGTGCACCTTGACCATCTAATCCAGCACAGGTCAAAACCTAAACCCTGGTGTCCATATCCATGTCCATATATGTATAATATATACAGTATATACAGTATATATATATATATATATAGAATATAGAATATAGAATATATACAAATACAATTCATCCAGATTGTAGTTGTTGTTGACGTCGGACTGGATCATGTGATCTGCTGGAATATTTAGATGTAGTTGTCGCATCTCCTCACATCGTTCCTGTTTGTCTTTGTAACAAATAGTTTCAGCACCATCTTATAGATTGGGAAGAAATGGCTGACCAATGGCACTGTTGCTGAAGAAAGCAAAAAAGGGCTTGCAAAAAAAAAGCAAAACTTGGCTAGGAGGAGCCAGGGGATCGAACTAGCAACCTTCCGGTTGTCAGACGACCTCTCTACCTCCTGAGCTACTGCCAATGACTGACCCTGGTGTGTGGCAGGATGAAAATGATTCTGAGGCCCGGGTCTATCTATGTTGATGACCTGGACCTCCCTGTGGAGCAAACACGGACATTAAGGGGAAATTTGGGTGGAAGGTGGGGGGAAAGGTGGCGGCAATAATTGATTTCGGCATTTATAATGTTTGCGGACCCCCTGCAGTACCTCCACAGACCCCCTGGGGGGTCACGGACCCCTGGTTGAAGACCACTGGTTTAGGACTTAAAACAAAGAAGCTCCAGGGACTCTTCCTTTGTGATCCTACCTGTTGACCTGTTGACCTGTTGACCTGTTGACCTGTTGAGTGCAACGTCAAGACGGCAAACTCCCCACGGAGGTCACGACTGCAGAGTCACTCCCCATCTTCCGCCGCAGGCTGAAAACCCATCTCTTCAGGACACACTTCCCGGATCTTTCCTCGTAGCGCTAAGTCAATTAAGTCAGTCAAAAGTAAGTGACGAGTTGTTCTCTTACCTTCCTTTGTTGAAACACACTATTGTAAGTCGCTTTGGATAAAAGCGTCTGCTAAATGTCTGTAATGTAATGTAATGTAAAGACACCGTAAAAACACTGTACTCAAGTTACGTTTACATTTCGTAGTCTGAGTGAGTCACAAGAAGACTTATAGAAGACTTATAGAAGACTTATAGAAGACTTATAGAAGACTTATAGAAGACTTATAGGCCAATGAATGCACACAGTCAATATTGGAACCGCTCGTTTATGGACAGAATGCATCGGGAAAAAAAGTCTTAGACGTTTTAAATGTAAATGTGACAGAGCATAAGTCATAAGAGATGGTCTTTCAATGTTTTATGATGGTGGTGAGGCTGGTCCCATCTTATGTAGGGCGGGGAGGCTCATTTCAGCTTTCGCAGTCTGGTTGTACAAGTGTCGTGTATTTGCCTGTGATGTCAGCCTCCCAGGGCATGCTTTGGGCATGCTTAAAATGTGGGCTGTTGGATAACCGGTTCCGCAGGTAAACGCCCTGTACTGTCTCTCCCTCGCACTGCGGTTTGTTTCCACAACAAAAGTCTAACTGTGGTTGAACTGGGCACAAACACACTGAATCATACCTAAACGAGTGTGTCTCACACACATGCACTCACACGCGCAATGCACCCACACCCATCCACATGCACACACACACACACACACACACACACACCACACACACACACACACACACGAAACCAATATGTGTTTGTGCAATGGGTTTAAACATGTCCCGTGATGTGGAATTGAACGAAAGCAGGCGGGGCTTAAGAGGCTCTGACAGACAACCAGTTGTCAGGGAGAGACACACACTTAAGCAAACGGGATCTTCCCCTGATATACTGTATCAATTGTCTATCTTTTATTTATATTTTTACTGCCCCACATTGTTGGTGTGGAGCCCCGAAACTGGTGTACACAAGCGCTATATAGTAGGTATTTTCTGAGTAAGGATTCACTCAAACAAAAAGTAAAATCTGTGAGCGGTTTTCAAAATGGTTTGCAAAAAAGTTTGCAGCTTGCCTTTGCATGTTACCCTGACAACAGCAATGAAAAGAAGAACTATGTCTTTTTGTGTGGGTGAAAGAGAGAGAGAGAGAGAGAGAGAGAGAGAGAGAGAGAGAGAGAGAGAGAGAGAGAGAGAGAGAGAGAGAGAGAGAGAGAGAGAGAGAGAGAGAGAGAGAGAGAGAGGGGAGGAGAGGAGAGAGAAGGGGAGAGAGAATGTGTGCTATATTGTGGACACAGCGCTGAGACAGTTTGACCTTCGTAATGAATCAAGCAGGTTTTTTCCCTTTCATTCCTCTGTTTCTCGTACTCCTCGTCTGCCCTCCCCCCTCCCCCCCCCCTCCCCCCCCCCCCCAGAAACACAAGCTCTCCCTGAGCGGCTCCTGTAACCTGAGAAGCTGCTTCAGCCCACTGGAAAACAAGGAGCCTGTGTTTAGCATGTCGAAACGTTGTGCTTGTTTGGCGCGCGCAGAAGCCAACTTTCATCCACTCTGGTTGTTTTTAATTAAATTCAGAACACCTAACGACATTTCTGGATTATGTTTAGTTAGTGTAAATGTTTTGTGCGTCTATTTTGCCGATCTGTAGTTCATCAAATGCATTCACTCTCTCTTAATTGTATACTACCTTATAATACACAGTATAATTAAGGTACCGCTGAGACATTGAGTTTTACAACATGTCCCTACCGATACCACATGTGTACAACATAATCAGCTCACAAAGACCGACGACATTTCACATGATTCATGTCAACACCTCCGCTGAGAGATCAAAACGACATCATGAATTTGATGACACATCACCGTGTGCTTGTGTGTGTGTCCTCTTCATGTCCATGGGAAAGAGTCTTTCTCTTAATAAGCGGGTATCAATGTTCGCAAACATTGTGGATCAGTGTGGATATTAAATAAATAAATAAAAATGGCAGCTCATTTACAGAGTAGTATACAAGAGACAGCTGGAGACTTACGGACATACTTACCCTACATGACTAACTGTGCCTGAAGGCGTGTGAGTGGCATACGGGTGTGACACCGTTTAAGTATGTCAACGTATTTACCAAACCCTTTATCTTTCTGGGCGGATAAACCTGGGCGGGCGGCAGTAGCTCAGTCTGTGGGGACTATATACAGTAGGGTGACCATATTTTGATTTCCAAAAAAGAGGACATGCTGCCCCCAGCCTCGAGATACTTAATGATACTCAACGTTTACTCAAAGATGCCTTATTGTTTTAAAGTATGCCTCCTCTGTATGGATATACAATTATTATTTATATTATTTTACTGTATATAACACAATAATATCTCTCTATAACCAAAGACACATCAAACCAAGGTTACTCAACAATCAACATGCTTTATTATGCCTAGAATTATCTCTGACAAATCTCAAATGCACAAGAATAATTTAAACATCAACCTGTAACAAAATAATAGCTCTCTTTTCAAGTCTTACTGGACAAAAATAAATAACAAAATATATGAAATAGTAGAAAATAGAAAATCCAGCTTTAACAAATAATCTCTTTGTATCTTGTCAATGTAAACAATAAAACAGTAACCTCACAAAGATACTAATCTAATTATTTTAAAAGTGCACTATGCAGTTTTGGATTTCACATTTGCATAATTGCCATTAGTGAACATAACATAACATAACATTTGATTACCTAAATCAAACCAAACACATTTTGAGGCACCATGAACCAAATATAAGCCTACTTTAAATGTTTGTAAACACAATTCCAGGCCCTGTCATTGTAAACAACCACAGTGAAACGACAACTTTTCACATATTTCTAGCTTCAAACAGTTTTCTAGGGTCCCAATTTAAAATTAAAAGTTTAAAGTTTCTCTCCCACAGCTACAAAGCTTTCTCTCTCTGCATAGCTGCATACTTCAATCTTCTTCCTCCTGCTTTTCTTCTTCATCCTCCTTGTCTGCCCATTGATATTTAGCTGTGGAGCTGATCTTTCCCAGCAGTTTTCGGTTGCTCAACAAATAAGCATGAAAGTCTTTGCAAGACATGTCTTTTAAATTGTATTGCTAAATAGAATCCCCTTCAGTGACTCAACAGACCGCTGGTTCCTCTCCTTGGTCCACTGGCTCTGCATCAGTGAGAAAACCCTCTCAACATTTGCATTGTGAGAGGAAAGTGCAAAGACAAACTGTGCAATCTTCAGTAGTTCTGAGTAACATGCAATGCTTTTGGCCTTCTCAAAATATTTGGTCCACTTCTGGTGCACCTGCAGGCCACTGAACTCCTCATCACGGTTGCACCTTTCTGTGAATCTCTTCAGATTGGTGACCTGGTCAAAACACTTGACATCATCAATTACCACCCCCTTCTCTCCTAGGAACTTGATGCAAGCCTCCACATCATTCCACTCTGGTGGCTCACTCAGATCCATCCACGTGAATGTGGAGAACTCTTCCATGGGAGTCATCCACTTCTCCAGATACTCCAGACATGTACTGTACAGGCCTTGCACATCAGCACAGAACTGGTGATATTCCTTACCAAGTCCATCACTACGCTTTTGTGCCAGTAGTCCCTTAACTTTAAGGGACATGAAGTTGTTGCTCTTGCGTTCAAGAAGAATGGTGTGGATGCTGTTCATTATTTTCTTTACCTCCATAATGGAGTTCTTCTCCTTTTCCATGTCTTGAATGTGGGTGTGGAACGCAGACATGAGTGAGTGCATGTGCCAGAGGTAGATCTCACTGAATTCGTTTTCAAAAAACTTCTTGATCACTATGGGTGGTTTTTGCTGAGACAGAAAGAATGCCTTTAAGGCTGGAAACATCTGTATCATCCTCTCAATGCCTGGGAACAATGACAGCCACCTTGTCTTGCTGTGAGAAAGCATCCTTCTGTATTCAATGTCAACAAAATGTGGAAGTGTAAATGTGGAAGTACAGGTAGATTTTGAACATGATATTCTCAAGATCAATATCTATTGTGTCTGCCCCATGATGAACACAATTATTCAATATGTGTGCTGGGCAACCCACACCGATCAGAGTGTTCTTCTGCAGCAACCTCTTCAAATTTGCAAACACATTCTTTCCCCCTTCATCACGTCGGGTTCCTCCAAAGTTTGTGTTGCAATTGTCGCCAGTAAATGCAATGCATTTTTCAGACAAATTGTTTTTTTGCCAATGTTTCAATGAGATATTGTGCAATGGTTTCTGCTGTCTCATTTGGTGTGTCTTTAACCTCGATTAATTGTGTTTGCATGCCACCCCTCTTCCAGTCAAAGTACTGGATTATGATTGGGAATATTTTCACTGCTCCGTGGTTACTCCCGTCTGTAGAAACACCACAGTACTGGATTTCTTTGAGTGCTTCATGTGCGACATCAACCGAGTGGGGAGCTATAACACCATTGACAATGGCTTCGGTGAATTTGTTGGCAGTGTCAGAGTCTGGAAATGCTTTTTTTAGCAAGGCACTTTGTGCAATCCATAGATCTGTAGCTGTTGTGATGTTTCACAGTGTGAAATGCAAACGCACCCTCCGCTGCATTTACAGCATCCTCTGTTTTGCCTGGTCTAACAAAGAAGTCTGTCAACTTTGCCGACAAACTCTCACCTTGCACAGCTTTCCTATGTCTGTGTCCATGTGCGCTTTAAGATCGCCTGCACCTTTATTGGACACACACATGTATGTGCAAGCTTTGCACACGGTGCACTCCGCCTCCCATTTGTTCCGACCGGGTCGGTACATTTGGAATTTCTTCTGCAATTCATCTGTAAAAGTACATTTGCGCTTTGGCATTGTGAATGTGAGCTGCGGTCCGCTCTGTCCCCTTCCTCTGTTTGTGTGTCAGCGTAGTTGTCGAGCCGCCCACAAAGCTTCAGACTCAGGGATTACGTCACACACGCAACAGAGTACCGTAGTATTCTGTGCAATGCGCCAGTCAATTTAAGTACATGCAAACGGTCCGCGAAACCCGGACATTTTCATGAATTTATAAACCCCCCCGGACGACCCGGACAGGGCGTGAAAAGAGGACATGTCCGGGCAAAAGAGGACGTTTGGTCACCCTAATATACAGTATATAGGGCATGGGAAGCGAAACACCTGGCCACTGCCGGGGTGCTCTTGAGCAAAGCACCAGACCCGCCCCCCCCCCCAGATGCCTACTGCTCCTAAGACCACGATGGGTTAAATGCAGAGCAATACATTTCACTGAGTGTGAACGTATGTGACCAATAAAAAGGATTCAAATTCTCCAGATTTAGACCTTACTCTGTGTAAAACATTCCCACAATGAATTACAACATGAAACCATTGGAACATGCAACGACATGCAAAGAGTCACTATAATAATAATAATAATTATAATAATAATAATTACAACCATGTTTGTTTAGCAGATGGAATACTACAAATGCAGTCACGACAGTACAAAATAAAGTAATATTATTAATTAAAATGCATCAATGTCAATGAGCACTAATATTATATATGTATATTGTCTTGCCTTTTGACAACTGTCACTAAATGTATGTATGTTGGCTTCACGAGTACATTGATACATGGTTTTACCTGAAGAGGGTAAAACTACTAAACTAATATTTGGTATGCGAGAATGCTGCATTATGCTGATATGTCATGCAAACGCGTATATAACCAAGTATTGTGTATACAGTCAAATACTTTGATACGTATAATTATAACAAAACATATATTATTATTCATTTTTTATCGGAAGGACAATGACAATTGATTACTTTAGATTACGGACTACAGCGCTATAGAACATTTAATGAATCATATTTAATCACGCAACTGTTGATAATGCAACCCCGTCATTAGGGGGAGCCAGATGTTGCATTTTAAAACACACCAGACAGAGAGCTCGCGTCCTTATCCTGTTCTTCCTTTCTCTCTCAACTAACCGACTAAAGCAAACATGTATTTAAGGCTGTGGCTTTAGGTGTATTTGACTCAAATAGTACATTTGGATTATAAACAATGGCTCTGCAAATATTGCTTTTGTTTGTTTAATTCATTTTGTGGTTGGGTAGGGTTCAGTCAATCAATACCTAACGGTGACTGATGAGCCAGATAATAGACACACGCGCACACACACACGCGCACGTGTGTGTGTGTGTGTGTGTGTGTGTGTGTGTGTGTGTGTGTGTGTGTGTGTGTGTGTGTGTGTGTGTGTGTGTGTGTGTGTGTGTGTGTGTGCGTGCGTGCGTGCGTGTGTGTGTGCGTGCGTGCGTGTGTGTGTGTGTGTAGGGGGGAGGGGTGGGATTGCAGGTGTACTGCAGGAGGAAGGCAGGGAAATATGGGATGGAAGGGATCATTCAATGTATTTTAGTTGAGGGGGGGGGGGATAATTAATTAGCTAATTGAAAATGTGTTGCACACACAAATGCGCATACATGTGCACCGAACGAAATGCACGACCTCCGCCTTGCCGGCGTGAAACGCACCTGTGAAATGTCGAGCGACGGCGAAACTGTACGGACGGCGACTGACAGCTTCACTGTGTGGAGCTGCTGGGTTATCTAGCTAATGGGTTCGTTAATGTATTGTAGTTTGCAGACCATATATATTTGTAGCCATGTTTGGCTGGTTTTGGCTCGTTTCGTTTTCTTTTTAAATAATGTACATTTTTCGATTGATGTTATGTGTGTAGAGAGTGAGGATTGCTACTCAATTTAGTTTTACTTGGTGTGCAATGACAACAACAGCGTTCCTATTCCTATTCAGTGAGTCATGCCTGTAGGTTGGCGTAAGTGGGTGTTGGTGGTGACATATGACTGACAGCAACATGTCACCACCTACAGAAGTGGAGATGGAACACACCCCTAAGCCTACTAGTAGTAATAACAACGGGTGACGGTACGGACAAGGACCAATGAGCCTGAGTCTTACAGTTGTTCTCCTTTACGTTTCTGTGAATGATGTGGTGGTTATAATGTGACACACATCCATTTCATTACACAACCCTTGCGCATTGTTGTCTGCACTGGATGACTGTGACAGACCGAGAGATATGTGCTAACAACAGCAGAATGTGGGAGGAGGAGGAGGAGGTGGGGCCAATTCTTTCTGACATAACATTGCAATGCAACATTCCTTCACTTACCCCACCCTGGTTATGATTGTGGGCCTGTGCACACACACACACACACACACACACACACACACACACACACACACACACACACACTCTTGCTCGCTTTCACGCACACACACACACAAAGCCTAAAGTAGTGTGTACAGTACGTGAACTTTCAGCACGCCTCCTTAGCAAACGTTTAGCAAAGCACACTGTAATCTGGTCCAAAGCAGTCATCTGGATGATATGAGCATAATGAGGAGCAGATGGTAGCTTCAGCCGTACTGTGTTAGCGTCCTGTGTTAGCCGCGTAGGCTTCAGCCGCCCTGTGTTAGCCCTGTATGCTTCAACCATCCTGTGTTAGCCATGATCCTGTGTTAGCCGTGTATTCTTCAACCATCCTGTGTTAGCCATGATCCTGTGTTAGCCGTGTATTCTTCAACCATCCTGTGTTAGCCATGATCCTGTGTTAGCCGTGTATTCTTCAACCATCCTGTGTTAGCCATGATCCTGTGTTAGCCGTGTATTCTTCAACCATTCTGTGTTAGCCATGATCCTGTGTTAGCCGTGTATGCTACAACCATCCTGTGTTAGCCATGATCCTGTTAGCCGTGTATGCTTCAACCATCCTGTGTTAGCCATGATCCTGTTAGCCGTGTAGGCTACAACCATCCTGTGTTAGCCATGATCCTGTGTTAGCCGTGTATGCTACAACCATCCTGTGTTAGCCATGATCCTGTGTTAGCCGTGTATGCTTCAACCATTCTGTGTTAGCCATGATCCTGTGTTAGCCGTGTAGGCTTCAACCATCCTGTGTTAGCCATGATCCTGTGTTAGCCCTGTATGCTTCAACCATCCTGTGTTAGCCATGATCCTGTTAGCCGTGTATGCTTCAACCATCCTGTGTTAGCCATGATCCTGTTAGCCGTGTATGCTTCAACCATCCTGTGTTAGCCATGATCCTGTTAGCCGTGTATGCTACAACCATCCTGTGTTAGCCATGATCCTGTGTTAGCCCTGTATGCTTCAACCATCCTGTGTTAGCCATGATCCTGTGTTAGCCGTGTAGGCTTCAACCATTCTGTGTTAGCATCCTGAGTTAGCCATGTAGGCTCCACAGCAGGATCCATCTGCGACAGAGAAGCCCTGTGGGTGAGTCAAGCCCCTGAAGTCCGCCCACATGTTCCTTCATTTATCTATTTATTTATTTATCTATTAAATTCAAAGCTTTGTAGCGAAGGATGGGCTGACGGTGGTCCAGGAGCTACTGTTCTGTAGTCCTTCTGAACTCTCACACGGCCGCCCACCCTCTGAAAGACACAGACCCCACAGACACAACTAGAGGGCCCTCAGTACAGTGCATACCTCCGCCCCACCAGTGGCCTGTGGCCCATAAGTAATCTAACTACCAAGTTCTGTCCAATTCAGTACAGAACGTTTCGAGTTATCTTGCTAACGGACAAATGAACAGACAAACAGGCACGAAAACATAACCTCCTCCCATCTTCGATGCCGGAGGTAAATATGATAACCACGATCAAACATTGTGCAGGAGGGGAACATACAGTAGGACTCGGGAAAAGTAGAAGTTTGACTGATGGTCCTGGATGTGTTCAGGGAACGCTTGAAGAAAACCAGTACAAGTGTTCATAATATCCCAAAATACCCACTGCAGCACTAAGGAGGTATAGTCCGCTTCCTGTGCTCAATCGAAGCGACACTGGTTTGTTGATGTTGTCTTTTATCTCCCAACTTGTCCCAATTAGTAAAAATGCTTCTTACTAAACGACAACAACTCACAACTGAGGAATTTGTTCTTATCTGCCAATATTTTTCCACTGAAGAGTGAAGAGACGTGCTTTACTTCAATGTTGCTCGATGTGGTAGTTTTACACAAAGATGTGAAATACATAAATAAACAAAACATTGCAGCATTTGTCGAGATTAATGCAGCCGTCTAAATAAAAGGCTTCACTGTTTGTCGTTGCCCCTGTTTGATGTACTTATTGTTTCAAATCTAGGGAGCAACAAATTGTTTTAACTAGGCACTGGTTCTGCTCATGGAGGCTTGTAAGGTAAGAAATGCACTTATGACTTCTAGTGACTAGTAGTTCTCTTGCCTGTTTATGTTGAATGACCTTATCGTAAGTCGCTTTGGACAAAAGTGTCTGCTAAATGACTGTAATGTTATGTAACGTGGGTCTGATACACGGCTGGCCAGTGGATTACTTGAACATGGCTATTAATAGATTTCCATTGTGTCCGTAGGCTGACTCTGACCAGACGAGGTGACAGTTTCTTACAGGAACACAATGTGTTGACCAGCTATTACAGACTACAATGGGAGTTTCCACACTCACCGACAATGAATCTACATGTCCAATGAATCACATTATTACCGTACAGAATTATAAAGAAAAGGTTTTCCCCAGAAGTTCAACGAGTCATTCAGTCTCACTCCCTTATCATTCCACAACTCTCTCCCTCCCTCTCCCTCTAACACACACACACACTTTTTTATCCCCCTCCCCTCCCTCTCCCTCTAACACACACACACACACAAACTTTCTATCTCCCTCCCTCTCCCTCTAACACACGCACACACACACACACACACTAACTTTCTATCTCCCTCCCTCTCCCTCTCCCTCTCCCTCTAACACACGCACACACACACACACACACACACACACACGTTATATCTCCCACACACACGAAGCACGGTGGGTGGGTGCGACCCAAGTGTTTTTAACCACTCAGCTGTGGGGCCAGCAGCGCAGACACACATGAAACCGGTCAAACCAACTTGGAAAGGTGAAGATATCCCCCAGATTCGAGTCGACACGCCCTCCGGCTGTGTGTGTGTGTGTGTGTGTGCGTGAACTCGGATGTGTGCGTGTGCGTGTGTGTGTGTTGGGGGGAGAGAGAGAACAACCATTCTCGAGAGGACTTTGCCCTGCTGTCCGTCCACTGTCTGTCCGGAGCGACGCCTCACCGGTCGGGAGCACCGTGTTATGTCGCCATGGCCCCGGGTAGCTTACTAAGCCTCTGCACGGTAGTTGCGGTGAGTGGATCAATCATCATTACCTGGCATTGTTAATGCGCATGACATCACGCTTGAATTAAAGTTATTATTGCGGGCTAACACCGTTCTCGTGAACCGTCATACCGGTATGCATGTTTATATAGTTGTGGTGGTGGTGTCTTTGGACTGAATTATTGGCTGCGTGTCCGGTGCGGAACGGGTTGTGTCGCTGCAGAGAAGGGGCGAACAAAGACGCGACAAACTTTCCTGACGTATTCGTCAGGAAAAAAAACATTAGGTCGACACACACACACACGCGCACGCACAAACACACACACGCGCACGCACGCACGCACGCACGCACGCACGCACGCACGCACACACACGCACACACACACACGCACACACACACACGCACACCTGCACGTAGGCTAGTAAGCAAATAAAGCAAATACTAAAAGCGTGTAAAGTAAAAGCGCGTATTGGCCACCGGGTGTGTGCAGCCAATGCGCTCAGTTGTGCTGCTCAAGGTGTTCAATGGAGATAAATAAACAAAACCTAGTCTTAGCTGAGAAGTCTCTCTGCATGTTTACTCCTACTTTAATACTTTGTAATATTGGTAATATTAAGAGAGAGAGAGAGAGAGAGAGAGAGAGAGAGAGAGAGAGAGAGAGAGAGAGAGAGAGAGAGAGAGAGAGAGAGAGAGAGAGAGAGAGAGAGAGAGAGAGAGAGAGAGAGAGAGAGAGAGAGAGAGAGAGAGAGAGAGAGAGAGAGAGAGAGAGACTGGAATGGACCTTCATTGCTAAAAATACAGCTAGCTGCTGGTTAATTATCCACACACCTGCAATGTTGTGTTATACCCTCTATATCTCTAGGCTGGGCCCATGTCTGTTATCTAGATTACATGGAAGCACACAGCCCCTTTTATAAGCTGTATAAACATTTACACCAATCAGGATGTGTTTTTGTTGTAGGCCTACTGGAGCATTTGATTCCTGAACTAAAATGCTTTGTCGACTATTTGTATTTGAAATAAAGGGTTGTTCATTTACAGTTAGGTGAAACAGATATGAAAACAATATATATGCAATTCTTTCTAGTCCCAATTGAATGTGGACTAGTCATATATTATCCTTCACTCACATTGAAAATCATGCTCTCTTATCTACACGTCAGGGGTTACTAATAAGAATGTAATACACTGCAATGATACGGAGATGTGGTTTGTGGAGGGTATTACGTTACATTATCAGACTTTTTTTTGTCCAAACCGACTTACAATAAGTTCATTCAATCGGTATGCAAGAGAACTACTAGTCACCAGAAGTCATAAGTGCATTTCCTTCCTAACAAGCCCCCAAGAGCAGATCCACTGCTCAGGTAAAAGTAAAGTGCTCTGTTATATTCACAATACCTTAGCTTACATGACGCTTGGCCATCATGAATGATGCGAGCGATGATCGTTCTCTTCTCTGTCTTGTCTCCCCTCACTAGGTCTTAGCTCAGCCTGTTGGATCCTGTATCCCACGGTCCATTCAAGCCCATGTCCCTGTGACGATCGACCCGGGTTACATCATCTCACAAGGTTTCTACACAATGCCGTCGTTTGGTAGTAGTATAAGTAGTAATATTAGTAGTAATACTTGTAGTGGTAGGTGAGGTATAGGTAGTAGTGGTAGTAGTAGTTGTAGTAGTGGTAGAAGTAGTAATAATAGTAGTAGTAGCAATAGTAGTAGTAGTAATAGTAGTAATAATAGTAGTGGTTGTCGTAATAGTAGTGGTAGCCATAGTAGTAATAGTTGTGGTAGCATTAGTAGTAATCGTAGTAGTAGTAGTAGTAGTAGTAGTAGTAGTAGTAGTGGTAGTAGTAGTAGTAGTAGTAGTGGTGGTGGTAGTAGTAGTAGTAGTAGTAGTAGTAGTAGTAGTGGTAGTAATAGTAATAGTAGTAGTAGTAGTAGTAGTAGTAGTAGTAGTAGTAGTAAAAGTAGTAGTCGTAGTAGTAGTAGTAGTAATAATAGTAGTGGTAGTAGTAATAGTAGTGGTAGCCATAGTAGTAATAGCAGTAGTAATAGTTGTGGTAGCATTAGTAGTAATAGTAGTAGAAGAAGTAGTAGTAGTAATAGTAGTAGTAGAGGTATATGTAGTAGTAGTAGTTGAAGTAATACTAATAATAGTAGTAGTAGGGGTAGTAGTAGAAGTAACAGTAGTAGTGGAGGTAGTAGTAGTAATAGTAGCAGTAGTAATGTAGTAGTAGTAGTAGAGATATGTAGTAGTAGCAGTAGTAGTAGTAGTAGTAGTAATAGTAGTAGTAATATTAGTAGTATAGGTAGAAATAGTAGTAGTAGTAATAATAGTAGTAGTAGTAGTAGTCATAGTTGTAGTATTGGTAGTATTAGTAGTAGTTGAGTGGGTTTGCAATGATTCTGAACGGTTTTGCTTTGTTGTAGCTTTGTTGATTTCGCAAGTCGCAGACAAACTGTCACTTGTGACACAGTGATTATTAGGAATTGCATTTGTTAAAGCAGTATTTCAAGTAGTATGTCACCAACCTGATGGTCAATGTGTCTTTGCCAGTTCCTTTGGGCCGCTGTGGAGATGTTGGACTGCAGCTTTCTTCTTCTGACCCCCACTTCGTGGTGAAAAGTGATGGAACCATAGTGGTTGCTATGGTCTCCATGGTGAACAAGACCCGGTCATTTGAGGTGCGGGTGCACACAGAGAGAGGAGCTCAGAGTGTGGTTGTGCAGCTCATTCCAGAATATCAACAGGTGAGCCAAGAATAAGACAAAACGGCAAAAGGAGGGCAGACTTTGATTCCATGTCATTGACTGGATGCAAGATGTTTTTATTTGCAGTACAATGGAATGCTTACTCCCCATTCACTCTCGCAGTATGAATTTCAACAGCAATACTATGCTATGCTAAACTATGCAATACTAAACTATACTATAAAGAACACTATTTACTACCTACTATATACTATAAACAATACTATACTATAACAATACTATACATAATAAAAATCTCAATGAAACAAAGTGTGTGATGGCTGATTCAGTATATACAAATGACGAATGGAGCAAAAAGAGATCGGAGATTGGTTGCGGAGCATTGTCGAGACACGCGATCAGCCCTTACTTCCTCGGTCGGATCAACCGATGTCAAACACAGGGGGTTTGATACGTTTGATTGGCAAACGTACCGGAAACACCCGAAACTGTGTTGCGTTGCGCCCACTTGGACACAGCCTGTCTGATCAGGGCCATTGGCTGTAGTCCACTGAGATGGGCTCATATATTGCCATTAAAAGCACGGTCGGAGATTTGATTGATGAGCTGTGCTTTGAGTGTCATTTGAGAGGAATGCAACAGGCTGCTATTGCCAGCTTTTAGATCACTGCTGGCAAATTTCTGAATCATTTCATTTCGGGGAATCCGACTTTCTTGTTAGTCACAAGTGCATGAATGCAACACATTGGAGAAATGTTGGAAGGGAGGGAGCAGAGAGAGAGAGCACTTTTTTGCATTGTTTATTTTCAAAATGTAGCTCTCTTTTTCTCTTTTCTCTTTTCTGCTCTTTCTCTTTACAACTCGACCTACCTTGTAAATTTACCTACTGCCCCTCTGTTAGTGCCGATGGGGTTCAGAAAAGGCCATCAAGAGTGTGTGGTGAAATGTGATGGGACAAGACACTGTTTTAACATTTACAATGGGACGTCCCGTAGCCGCAGCACAACATCGCCCAGGTCGCTCCGTGGAATCAGCCCCGCAAGCGCTTCAAGAGACGCTGGAGCCCGCTGCCTTTCAACATCATCGAGAACGAGGTGCCTCCCTTTCCTAAGGAAGTAGAGCTGGTGAGTGTCTTCCCTCACCTCCCCTGAATCCGTTTTTTTCTTCTCCTAGTTATCGACCTGACCACAATCGTTATCTCAGGAATAATAGAAAGCTTGTGTTCAACCGCTACACACACACACACACACACACACACACACACACACACGCTGTGGTGTCTGCCATTGAATATGTATAGCAGACAAGGTGTTCTTCTTCATGCCTAGTTCCTCAAATGCATCAATTAAATGAACAACATCAAAGAAGCATCAGCTCCTAGACGAACCTCTCTCCCTGGGATCGTCTTGAACTTAGTTTTGACCTTTAATCCTTGTGACGTGATGAGAATACATCACTGAGCCACCTTCCATGTCACAAATGGGATTGGTCGGTGGGACCCAGAACGCAGACCCAAGACACAGTGGAGCGATACGTAAGGCTTTATTTAAAGCAAACACAACACACAAGGGAAAACGGGGACAGTCCAGTGGTCTGGGTACCGGGAGGTCGATCCGCGGAGTACCGGCAGGTAGTAGACCGGCTAGTAGTCCGGGACGGGAGAGGAGTCTGCGTACCGGGAGGTCGAGTAGCGACAGGTACCAGACAGACGGAAGATCAGGGACGAGCCAGAAGTCTCGATACTGTGAGGTCGGAATAGCGACAGGTATCAGACAAGTAATTATAATTACCTGGGAGCTCGTATGAACCAGAGTAACGCGAGACCAGCGGGTGACGCGGGGTAGGTACAGGATCTGGATCTCCGGGACATCAGCGGCGATGTCCGTCCAGAATGTCAGGGTATATATACCCCAGGTGAGGTGATTATCAATTAGACAAGGTAATAGCTGACAGGTGTGTGTGTGTGCGCCGCCAGCGCACCTGGCTTGGCCACGCCCCCTGCCAACCACCGTAACCGTGACATTCCACACAACATCAAAAACAAGCCTCTCTCCTCCGTTGACAGATCGGGTCGGACTCGTCCGTGAACTACTCTGTGTACTACACCATCCACGGTCCCGGAGTGACCCAACCCCCGTTGGACCTGTTCTCGGTTGTGCGGGACACAGGCATGTTGAAGGTGCACAAACCCGTGGATCGAGAGCAGTACCCCAAGCTGGTGGTGAGTCCATACACCGTCCTGCCTGTCGGTCATATACTGGACACACATGGTGAACACACACACACACACACACACACACACACACACACACACACACACACACACACACACACACACACACACACAGGAAACTAGTCGGAAGACGGTATTCTCTATGGCAATGCTGAATAGGAGATTGGTTGTCAAGTTTGATAGATAGATACATAGATACATATAGATAGATAGACAGATAGATATTTTGATATATATATAAATAGAGAGAGAGAGAGAAATAGATAGATAGAGATAGATAGATTGATATTAGATAGAGAGATAGATTGATATTAGATAGATACAGAGGTAGATTGATAATAGATAGATAGACATATACGTATGTATATACATCCCCCAACTATTGCATTCATCAAGAGTTTGTTGAATCCTCACTGGGGCCTGAGTTTGCTTCTAGCTGTGAGAGTTCTGAAAGGAAACATTTGTGTGTCTGGTTTTGTGTACAGTTTCAAGCCAGGGTGACTGACAGATCGACAGGTAAAGAGACGGACCGTCCGCTGGACATCACGGTCTTGGTGATGGACGTCAATGATAATGCACCCACCTTCTTGGGACCCCTGGAGTTCCGTGTAGCGGAGCAGTCGAGTCCAAGTCAGTGGAGCTAAAAGCCAGTCTTTCATAAGAAATATTCGATGGATGAAAACCCTTCTCAACTTATATTTTCTGCCGCCTGTGTGTTCATTTGAACTAAACATAAAGCATTATTATTATCTCAGATACAGATGTCGGGGTGGTGACCGCCACCGACAGAGACCAGGAGGGTACTCCTCACTCCATGATTAAGTTCCGTTGGCTGACAGAAAACCAGCTCTTCAACATTCACCCCACGTCTGGAATGATCACCACGAGGTCTGGAACCTTAGATAGAGAGGTCAGAAGCCCCACACATTCTTATGTAGGACACTCACCCTAAATAACTCATCAGTGTCGAAACCGAGGTCAAATTCTGCCTCTATTATTCCTTCAGGAGCTTTCACTTGAATACATTCTGAACAGGTGACCCATGAGCACATGACTGATAAATTACTCCATCAATGACCTCATTGTGCACATCGCAGGTGCAAGCCACGATTCCGGTCACCATTGAAATCCGAGACATGAACGGAGCGGTGAACGGGCTTTTCAACACCGCCACAGCCACCATCAGACTGCTGGACATCAACGACAACCCTCCCACCTTCACACACACCTCTGTGAGTCCTTTTGGTTTTCCTTTGGTTGATTTTGGGGTTTGAGCAATTGAGCTCATGAAAAGCCATGGGGTTTATTTTTTTTACTTTCACAAGTTTTTCTACTTTAAGGAATAGCTAGCGGTAGTAGGAATAACGGTGCTTATTGTTGATCAACATTTCATTTTTAGTGGTGTTGGGATGTGAACACAAATTTAACAAAGTACCATAACGTCAATTCTTTTTTTGTAAATCAAGATAACCGTGCGGTGTGTAAGGTCAGTTAGTCAGCGTTGTCATGGGTGTATCCGTAATGGGTGATAATAAAGTGTGAGGTGTTGTGTGTGTATGTGTGTCTGTGTGTGTGTGCATAAAGTCACCAAAACAAGACTTAACACGAAACACTAAGTACAAAAAACAGGACAGCCATATGGCCCAGAGAGGAGGCAGCTCTCAAAAAGCCCTGGTCAGCCTCAGGGGCATGTAGTTGTTGTAGAAGTCGGAGTAGTTTTAGTAGTTGTAGTAGTTTAGTTTGGCTACAACCCCACCCAACCAGAAACAACAGTCAAGCCAGACAGGGTGTCGTCCCAGGATTGTGAAACGGAGAAAGGTGAAAACACAAACTTAATGTGTGTGGGTGTGTTTTGTTCGAATCTTTGTTTTTTGATGAACTAGTTGCCCTCGTGCACAAATAGGCCGTGCCAGACTAACGGTTTAGGGAAATACAGTAAATTATTAGAAAATGGGAAAAAAAAAAATTATTAAAATTTTACTAATTCTTTCAATGCATTTGAATGCATTGAAATCAATGCACAATACACAAAATAGATTTCTGTACTGAATTCTATGGGTGTCTGATTTGTTTGAAGAAAGTTTTGGTTGTGGTTATTCCTCTACAGGCTTTAGTTTTTTAGTTGTTTTCATTATTATGTTTAAACTGTAACGGTTGTGAGAACCCTTACCCTGCATTACCTGTCTGCCGGGTCACATACCGCAGCTTATCTTACATCTGACCAGACAAGCGAGTTTCACAGGTTACAAAACATGGATGAAAACCACACAAACACCACACTTTAACAGTCACTAGCCTAATAGAAAAACGAAGTTACAGTGGGATGATTTCTTTATAATGTTCCACAAACGCTAGTTTAACTGATTCATTAGTGACAGAATAATGACATTTATCTCTCAAATCAGAATGTATTATTAAAAATAGGAGGTTATGTTTTCACCCCTGTTCGTCTGTCTGTCTGGTTTTATTTGTCTGTTAGCAAGATAACTCAAACATTTTTGTAAGGAATAGGACACAACTTGGTGGTTATATTACTTATGGGCCAGTCAAGGATCGGTTGATTCGATGTTGGCGAAGATCGGGATCCAAATGAGGATCGAGGGGACTTTTTGATGTGGCGGAGTTATGCGCTCTAATGAGGACCCTCTAGTAATGTATTTGCAATTTTCCTTAATCAAACTAGTTTGTCTGTTTATTATTTGTGGACAGCTCAAGGCCAGCATAGAGGAGAACAAGGCTGACGTGTTGGTTCTGAGGATCCCCGTGGAGGACAGGGACGAAGTCAACACCAACAACTGGAAGGCAAAGTTTGTGCTGGTCAAGGGGAATGAGAACAACAACTTCAGGGTGGACACTGACCCCAAAACCAACGAGGGACTGCTCTATGTGGTGAAGGTGAGTCAAAGTGATTGTAGGCATGGCACAAATAGTCCAGTCCAAGATATGAGCTTTAAAGGGTGGTATTTGGTATTAGTCGTATTAGTAAATGTATGTGGTGTATTGTGTAACAATGTCCAACATCAACTCAGTTTTTGCTGAAAAGTCAGTTGGTCATTGCTCCGGTCAAATTTGGATAACAATTATGAGTTGATGGGGCATACCGTGTCTTTGAAGCAATAGATTGAAAGATAGCCAAACATTACTGTTGCCCAACCCTGTTCCCAGAACCCAGATGTCTCATAGTTTCAATGACACTGTTGGCATCATAGTAGCCTTATCTCAGTGGTTCATTTTGGGTTGTTTGCTGCCACACACACCTTTTTTATAATCTTAAAGTAAAGGTATGGGTTCCATTGCAGCATCGACACCAGGCTCTAGAAAACACACATGAAAACACATAAGACTCTAGAATGACAAACCAGCGAATAAACGACTCTAGAAGGACAAACCCTAGGCTGTAGAATGACAACACAGACTCTTCAATGACAAACCCCAGGCTGTAGAACGTGAAGCTCTAGAATGAAACACCAGTCTCTAGAACGCCAGGCTCTAGAATGTTAAAGCCACTGAGGACAGCCATGAGATCGTCTCCAACAACACAGTGAAAACCAAATAACGAAGTGGTGCCGACGTCTCAGTGATTCTGGCTGTTCAAAAGCTGCAGCTAAGCTCCTTGTACAGAAATGTGAGAATGTGAAAATATGTTGTGTGTTGAGATGCATATGGTGGTTGCCAATTATCTGCACATATGCATCTCAATGTATGTAATGTGCTTTGAGATACATTTCATACGATTCATTGTGCATGTGTGTGTGTGTATATGTGTCTATATTTCACATCTTTGTGATTGCTTTGATCACAAAGATGTTTGTGATTGATTTGTGTGTGTGTGTGTGTGTGTGTGTGTGTGTGTGTGTGTGTGTGTGTTTGTGTGTGTGCACGCATGCGTTTGGTCGTGTTCAGCATAGCTCGTCCTGCAAATGAGATAGCCTTTTTGTCTGTGCGAGGATATGCCACCAGGGTGAAATAGTTAGTCTGTTGTTATTATTAGCACATCTCCGATGTGTCTGGATGGGCTTGGTGCTACATCTGTCACATAGACACAGCTAGCATCTCTGTGCTGCGGAGTTGACCTCAGCAGACTTTCTTAATCATTTCAAATTGATTTATTTTTTTATAAATGTTTGCATCAAACAAACATTTCCATAATAATTTCAGATACTGTATGTATATATATCATATTCATGTTTGTCAGAAATCTCAAAATATCACTTTTCAGAAGTGCACACATACAGAATTTTTTTAAATATATAAACACATTTATTAATTAAAAATACAATAAAAGGTGAGGAAGTGAGGGAGGATCTTTTCTTGATGACATAATTGTTGATTTGTAAAAGTAGTACCAGGCCTATGGGGCGTTACATAGTTAACCCAGCTGTTATTATTAAAAATATATATATTTCACATCTTTGTGATTGATTTGATCACAAAGATGTTTGATATTTGACTGATTTGGCTGATTTGTTAATTTGGCCGATTTGTTAATTTTACAGATTTATAAATTTGTAAATTTTGCAGATTTGTACATTTTGCAGATTTGTACATTTCGCCAATTTCTTTGATTTTTTATTTTATCGGACACATTTATTTGCAAACATTTGATTCAATATATCACCACTCAATGGCCTCATAAGAATTCTATTTAAATACTTCAACCTTTTCACCTTCGTCTTACCTCATTCCGCCGTCCGCCAGCCGCTGGACCACGAGAAGGGCAAGGTGGTGGACCTGGTGGTGTCGGCCCAGAACGAGGTCCCCCTGGTGAACACCCTGACCGACTGGAACATCATCCCCGTGGAGCTGAGCGTGGAGGACGTGGACGAGGGCCCTGAGTTCTTCCCTCTCAACAAGGTGATCCGCGTGAAGGAGAACATGCCCAATGGAACGCTGCTGGGCCTCTACACAGCCCTGGACCCCGAGACCAAGAGCAACGCAGGCATCAGGTGTGTTGTGGTGTGACACATGCAATGCTCTTGGAGGCTTGTTCGGAAGGAAATGCACTTATGGACTTCTGGTGACTAGTAGTTCTCCTGCCTACCTGTGTTGAATGTTGGTTAGTTGGTTTGGACAAAAACGCCTTGACTGTAATGTCAAATGTTATGTCATATATACCACACGTGCACAGGTCAATAAGGAATAACATATATAATTATATATATTAGATATTATATTAATGAGAATAATAATAATAAACAATACTTCATCCTATCCTAATACTATCATTATTAACAAAACGTTACCCTTTTTGTGTGTGTGTGTGTATGCCTGCGGGCTTGTATGTGTGTGGGTGTGTGTGGGTGCCCGTGTGTGTGTGCGTGGGTTCAGATACTACAAGGTGTCTGACCCCGGGTCCTGGCTGAGTGTGGGTGAAGCTACAGGGGAGCTGAAGGTGACCAACACCATCGACCTGGAGTCTGCCCTGGTGACTAACGCCATGTACAACATCACCGTCAAGGCTGTTGACCTGAGTGAGTGCATCGAAACATGTCGTCTTGTGTGTGCCGACACCAAAAATCTGGAACTGAAATTACCGGATCTAAAAGAAAATGGCGCAGATAATCAACTGTTCCCTGTCCCAGAATCAACCTTTTGACTTATCTTGCTAACAGATAAACAGACAAACAAACAGGTACAAAGAATACACTTTTTGGTTGAGGTATTACTGGTTATTACTGGTTATTACTGGTTGGTCGTGCTGGTTGTTAGAAGAAGGAGGCTTTCATTGACAACCGTAAATAGCAATATTTAACAAGCTCAGGCTCATGAAATACCTCTTACAAAAACACCCTTGTGATTGGCCCAGTAAAAAAACCTTGATATCATAGTGAGTCACCGACAGTAACCCCCTTCACCTCGTTCATGGCTCAGGTTCCATGTCAGGCATGGGCACGGTTACGCTGGTGATCGAGGACACCAATGACAATGTGCCCGTGCTGGTGGATCGGGTTCTGGTGCTGTGTGAGAAGGAGGAGAAGAGGGGATGGGTTACCGTGACGGCCCACGACGGGGACCTGCTGCCTTACTCCAGCCCCTTTAACTTCGAGCTCTCCGGCGAGACGAAGAGCAAATGGAGGCTGAGGGACGCCCACAGTGAGTGGACTGAAGTAACACTCACACACACACACACACACACACACACACACACACACACACACACACACACACACACACACACACACACACACACACGCGCCCACAGACAGATACACACACATGCCAACAGACAGACAGACAGACAGGCAGGCAGACACACACACACACACACATGCCCACAGACAGAAAGACACACACACACACATACACACACAATTCACAATTATCTTTGCCTGTGTCCTGAAGTTCTCTTTGTTGCTATTTCTTCTCTGTGAAATCTCACTGTGTTTAACTGTTGAACTCCTTTACTTTCTTGTACCTGCTCCATGGGGCTTTGATTATGACTTTTAGCGCTTTCTCAGATTGCACATACCGGTTGGCTCTGTCATCCTCCCTTGCTATTCACTAAGAGGTGGAATCAATACATTTTCTACTTTCTAGTCAACCCTGCTTTCCCCCACCCCTAGGGCTCATTTTAAGGCGTCATGATAGTTTCATGATTGAACTTACACTTATCGTGTATGTGTGCTTGGACTAAGTATGCCATCCCCTCGAGATGAACAGTTAAGTTAACAAGTCCAGTCTAGCTTATGTATGCTGTGCATCCAGCCGGACGACCTCGGTGACCTCTGTCCTACGTGAGACACCGCCGTGTCTATATGGGGGGTCGCTACTTGTAGACTTGTATGCTCTTGTCTGACTCCTGCCTGGAGGTGCACCAGGTCTACAAACCGCCATATCCCATTCCCTCTTCCAACAGACACCTCGGCGGTGCTGGAGCAGGTGGTGGACATGCCCCGGGGGGACTACGAGGTGCCCCTGCGCATCACAGACCTCCAGGACAAGGGGAGTGTCCAGGTGGTGACCGTGAGAGTGTGCCGGTGCCTGGGCGGGCAGTGTGTGGCACACCAGAGTTCTGTGGGCCTGGGAGCGTGGGCCATCCTGGCCCTGCTGTTGGCCCTGGCGGCGCTGCTCCTGCTCTGTGAGTGTGACGCGACAACATGCAAAATAGGACACTACTTTTTCTTCTTCTGTCCCTACAGAAATACACAAATAGTCTGACTTCACGTTCCCAGCCCCTATATAGACCAACATACCTGTCGATCATACCAGTCAATAAGCATGTTTTAGCGTGCGTTAGACAAGCTTTGACTGTTTGACAAGTTGACAAGTTGACTGGAATGTGGGTCATATCCCCGAAGCAAACTAGAAGAACATTGTTGATCATTTAGAGAGAATGTTCTTCTTCTAGGTTAATTCATAGTGCACTACATAGTGGTCTGATGACCCATGTTTTTTATGCCTCTCTCTCCCCCCACTTCTGACATAATGATTTAATGTGCAGAATCAATATGCATGCTTAAACATTTCTGACAAGCAAAACATACGTTGTTATGTGCATATTGATTTACAATGTATGACTAGTGTGATTTAGGGGGGATTTCAGTACATGCAACAACTATCCACTGACACATACTGTACATTTATTATTTGACCTTTTACAGCTAGTATTAATATTTACTCACTGTCCCATCGCACCGTGCAGGCCTTCTCTTTGTATTTGCCTGCAACTCAAAAGGAGAAAAGATGTACATCGATGACGCTGGTGGAGGAATGCTTCTGCAGTCCAACACGGAAGCTCCCGGAGAGGAAGTGGTGAGTGTGTGTCTTATTACATTCATGTTCATTTAGCTTTGTTATTCTTAAAGGAAAATGACAGAGAAAAAAATGCAAGAGAAAAGAAAGAAAGAGCTTTAGTGTCTTCCAACTCAAGGGTGACGTCGCTGTTCAGGTTTTGGGTTCCTCTGCTCGCTACAGTTAGATCCTGATGTAACTGGTGTAACCTGGTGTGTCTAACCTGGTGTGGTTGACCACTGAGCCGTATAAAGGCTGGCACGATTTTCCCATCGCAGACAAAATTCCATCATCTCGGCAAACCTTGTAGCTCGCAGTGACCCGTCGGTAGTCTCGGGTCGCTCGGTGTGACCCATTAACAGCCGACAGAGGCTCCGGAGAATTTCCAGAAGTGTCCGAATATATGTCCGGTGCTATGGTGAGAGCCCAGTGACTGACCAAAAGGAACACTGCTGGCAATGATGGCCCACTGGTGCAGAGCCCTGGCTCGGGACTGGGATGCCAACACTTGTTAAAGTTAAAAAACAAAAGGTTGGTTTTCTCTCTAGAGAAACCGAAAGCCCGTACTGCCCCTCCTTCCAACTCAGGAACGGGCCAGATCCTTTTTTCCTTTTCTTCTTCTTTTTTCTCTACATACTAAACATTGCCACGGTCACCGCAACAGCTTGCTGCGAATCCATGATTGAAACTAGCCTAGTTACAAAAGGCTTTTTTTCTGATGATCCACTGTTTCCATTAAGTCATACGGTCATCAGCAAATTATACTTAAAATCTTCCTCTTGATGGGCCTACAGTCCTACAGTGTGCCGAGTCAGCTGGTTGGGCTGATCAAGTTTGTCTTGTGACACAAAATAATTGTATAAGACTGTATCCCTCGCACAGTGTGTGGCAGCCTTTGGGAGCATCTATCTAATCTATTTCATTAAATTACAGTAATTTAGACACTTTTGTGCAAAGCAACTTTCAACAAAGTCATTCATCATAGGTAGGCAAGAGAACTACTCGTCACCAGAAGTGCATTTCCTTCCTAACAAGTCTCCAAGAGCAGAACCAGTGCTCAGGTATAGTAGATCAGTTGGCTCCCTAGATTTGACCAAACAGAGATTTGATCAAACAGGGGCAAATGACAAATAATGAAGCCATCATATAGCATACACTTGTTTCATGCATAAATTTAATGTATTTTCTCGCAACTTTATTTGCAGAAAAGACAACAATGTCAAGAGATCTTAGTCTGTATGCAAAAAAAAAACCAAGGCTTTCTTTTCCTGGATAGAAATCCGCCAATCTGCTCTTGATTCCGTCCATGGACGGGATGGACGGCTCCATCAAGGGAGCGGGGCTCCTGGACCAGAACGAGAACATGTCGCCGGGCGGCGTGAGCACGATGACCCAGCAGACCATGGGCCAGCATACGATGACTCAGCAGACCATGGAGCAGCAGGTCATGTACCAGTCCAGCGGCCGGAGATCCTTTGTGCAGCAGCACCAGAACAACTTCTACGACTCGGGGGGGCAGTACTGGGCCGGGGCCAACTACTCTGACTCCATGTACCAAAAGCAGGGGGCAAACCTCTCCATGGTCAACACCTGGGACACCAACAAGCTGTACCTGGACGAGGTATTATATCTCCCAAGAAGTGACCGTGAGAGCATGAATACAACTTCACTGCTCCTCCACGTCTTCAGATTGGAGTTGTTGAGATATCTTGATAACATCCTTCATGTCTGTGTATTGTATTTTACCTTCATGCCCACACATCGATTAACCACCTAATTTTGTCCAATTCCGTACATAACTTTTGGAATTAACTTGCTAACAGACAAACAAACTTCCTCCCATCCTGCGCTAGCGGAGGTAAATAGGCAGTGTTCATATACATGACCTAAAGTGACCAAAAATAAAATGCATTATTATTATTACCAAAAGATGCAATACTATATACATATAAATATAACAGGATATGTTGTTTTGTACATGTATGCAAAGTCAGCACGATCACTCTCCTGGTCTTGCCCTGCAGAAGCTGGAATACTTTGGTGGGGAGATGAGTCCCCCTCACGACTTGCCTCACGCGTACCAGTACGAGGGCGAGGGTTCGGCCGCCGGATCGGTGGGCTGCTGCAGTGACATGGGCGACTCGGATAGCCTGGACTTCCTGGACACGCTTGGACCGAAGTTCAAGACGCTGGCCAGCATCTGCCTCAACAAAGAGGACAGGGAGTGACCTTCGAGTACCCAAAGAGCTTCTGTGACGACAACACTGCCGCCTTGCCCCCCATCTTCATTAACGTTGCAAAAAAGGATCAAATAATGTCAGTGTGGGTAACGTTCGTTCTACAGAACAATTAGCCATATTGACCTAAAAGTGCAGTAGGTAAGATTTAAGAGCTATCATTAGACTGTCATTTGTTAGAAATGCCTTCACTGCTATCTGTCAGCCGTTAGTGAGTGAAACCTTCCGTGAGAATATAGTTTTTTAGATATTAGGCTGGCAAATTTCTGACCAATCGGGGCATTTCTTTCTTGATTGGTTTGGGGAATCCATCTTGCCTGTCAATCACAAGTCAACAGTTCTTCAATAGAGCTGGGTAGTCCCACCCACTTTGATGACGAGCAGCTGGCGCCACCTTTTAAAAATATATTTATCTATGGAGTCAGTCAAAAATGATATTTTTCTTCTATTTGGGCAGCTAGACAAAAACACAAGGTATGGCGCTCCATATTTTTATATTCATATTTTTTTTTGTTCAAAATGATGTCTAAGAACATATGTTTAAAATATGACTAAAGGAACTACAACCTACTGATCACTAGACTGGATGGCTGGTAAACAAACGCCACTCCGTTTGCTCAAGACGTCAGAGCCACACGTGTTGGGGGGGGGGGGGGCTACAAGCTACCATCAAATGTAAAGGAGCTCAGTAGCCATAGTGTTGGTGTGTATATGATGCTCTTGGTTATCTCACACACATCAAACTTTCGGATTAACATCTTAGGTCTGATGTCAGACAAGCTCCAAACGAGCTTCATTTTCTTTCGCTTCAAATGTATTTCTATCAATCATACTGCTGGAGGCGGGGCTCTGTAGACGTGTGTTGCACTACATTGGTCTCTACTGGAAACAAGGGCCCCCTCTTTTGTAGATAAAAACACATCAGCCCCCCCCCCCCCCCCCACACACACACACCTACATGCACCCACATAACGACACTCTCAGACACATCCTTTTGCTTGCACACTCCTACAGAATGTATTAATAACATTGTCTAATTAATACAGAACTGCATATGAACCTTTAACCGTAAAGGTGACAAGTCACATATATATATGACGTATTGTATTGAGCCTCGCCCCACTGAATTAGGAAATCATTACGTCATACATTCCTGCCCGTGTGACCTCGACCGATCATCGTGTGCTACCTTTTACGACCTCCCGCGAGGTCGTCGGGGGCTACGGAAATAGAGTAGTGCATAGAAAACAAAATTTGTTAAAAATGTGTCTTCTAAAACCTCCATCTTGCACTTGCGAACGAGTTTAACTTTGGAACAATATATTATCCACAGCAAAACAAACAGGAAACACGGTGTAAACTCACACAATTACTAGTTTCCGGCCCAGGTGGTGCCGAGATCAGAGCGTGGGAGGGGGACTTGATTTAGGATTGTTTTGTTTCAAACTCTACTGCTCTGTCCTGCTGTCTCTCTAACTGTTGAACGTTACTTACAATAGCTTTAAATTGAATTTAATCGGGGGAATTGTGTGAGGGTTTTATGTTTTATGATGGTAGCGAGTGACTGAACTGCTTCATGTAAGCTTATGTGATAAGCTACAAACCATCTGGGAAAATCACCCTAATTGTGACGAGTTGTTTAATATGTAAAAACAGACTACAAACAGAAAATAAGACTGTACTTTTGTTAATTCGTATCTGTTTTGGGCTATACACTGAAAAGCTGTAAACATGTTCATTTGAATATTTTCAAAAATTGTCGGGATTAATTTGCTTCAGCAACATATAGATTTAGGTTTTGACCATCCAGATGCTGTATTGAATGAACTTTTTTTACTAAACCCATTGTATTCATGTACAGTTAACACGAGTGGTTAATAAAGATATAATGTTGTCAAACTTTTTTTTTAATCACATAATGATGATCCATTATGTTCTCATAATATATGTTCTTACACTTAATACATTTACAGGGCAGGAAGTATTTAATTTCACAAGAAGATTGTCCCAATGCATTTCAGAGACATCAGCACATAAATGCATTATTTATTCAACTAAATAAGTAAATGCCTCCTTCTTTTGGGAAGGAGCACTGTTTAGAAACCGGAGGGGATTTCAAGATTTAAGAAATACATGTTTGCCATGTGTAACGTACACCACAGTACAATGGAATGCCTCTTAACAATATGAACAATATGAACAATAATAAAGAACAATAAAGTGTCAACGAAGGGATGAGATGTGGCGGCTGCGGTGCTGGAAACTTTTTTAAAGTGACCGTAGTGCAGTACCGGAGTGGCAGTAGCGTCATAAATAACTAATAAAATAAATAAATACACCGTTTATTCATACAATTGAATAAAAGCGAAACTATTTGTTTTGAAAAAGATAGATTTGAATAGTTTGGTGCTAATTGAAGTCACCACAGACAACAATTGGGATGTTAGAACCCATCCCTTCAAGTTGGTTCTGGAGAGTGGATGATAATGTGCTAATTGACGTGCATTCACTGCATATAATCCCGTTTGTATTGAGACTACATTTCAATCCACTTGTGGTGTACGGCGTTCCTGATATTGTGGGCAACTTCAAAATGCCCCCTAGTGGCAAATGCTAGAATGAAAAACTTGTCGAAATCGATTGCGAAGTTAAAAACATAGCAAACACAATACAATTACTTGGAATATAGAAAATAGTGATAACTAACATTAAAATAAAATGGTTTTTAGTCTTAAAAGAGTCCATAGTTGTTCAGTACTTGTTCAGCATTTGTTTACCTTTGTTTGTCTCATTCCTTTTTTTTATATATTAGTCATTTTGTTCGTTGTTGTTGACAGTTGGTTAGCCAGCTGGCGTCACTCAATTATGACAATAATTATGAAATAATCTAAATAATTGTCAAATGACCAAAATTATTTTGACCACTTTACCAAAACCAGGGGTTTAAAATGTACCACGTGTCCAGCTTTATCTTCATTTTCGAAAGTGAGCAACTTAAACTCAATTAACAGCCACAGTTCACAGGAACACTGACACATTTGCTCATCAGTTTGAGTTTGTTCAGTTTCGTTGCAGTGTTCGTTTGTATGCATTTGTTTGTGTTATTTGTTATTTATTTAAATAATAAATAACACATTATGTTTTTGCATTGACCTAACAACTCTTATATGACCTCACAGGTGCTGAAACCAGGTCCAGTTGGCTTACTGACCGTCGCCAGGCCAAGCCAAGGATTTCAGACAGAATTAGGTCATTAAAAGGAACTCCTCCTTGTGATCCGACACCTAAATGTGTGACGTTACCACAAATCACCATGTGTCCCTATAAGAATCATGCACAACCATTGTCTCTCTGGAGATGATTGGTAGACCCAAGTGCTGCCCTGTGTCTTCCCATGATCAAGCCAAATGCTTTGCCTGAAGTTTTTTCATCTTTTAGCCATTTTTACTTAATTAATAAACATGTAGTATCTACTGGAAATCTGTCCATAAGGTCCATATTGTATATTTAAGTCATTAAACTGTGCTTTAATGCCTATGTTACTCAAAGAGGGTGTGACATATACATGCATAAACAATATTGTGCAAGTAACTGTGCGGCCCTTTGTGAAACAGACACATTACACCAACCTACTTAGACGCCAAGTTTTCCCCCTCCAGGTGGCCCTTTGAACAGAGAGAATGCACATACTTTCTCCGAGGTAAGTGTCGAGGTGAGGTGAGGTGAGGTTCTAACTTGAGAGCTAAACCCCATAGGCCCTAGCTTCATCGCTATAACGTCTATTAAGGCGGCGGGAAGTGAGGTTTACCACTGCACACAGCACCACCTGCTGGCGTCCGTTACACTCACCCCCCTAAACCTCACTCTCATCCGGGTCAATGTAACAGGCAGTGTCCCGCACTGGGCTCGAACTGACGACCTCTGGCGTGAGAGGTGACGTTATAACGTGGAAGATAAAACCCATAGGCCCTAGCGTCATCGCTTGAACAGCTATCAAAGGATTATGTCTACAATAAAGTAATAAAAAACATTTTATCGGACAAAAGGTCAAGTCAAGTCAAGTCAAGTCAAGTTTATTGTCACGTATAAAGTATAAAGCAGTGATGTGAAAATCTTATGTGCAATACCCGACGACATTATAAAATAAGATAAAAATAGAATAAAAATAGAATAAAGTTAAAAATATAAATAAAAAATAAAAATGCAATTTATGATAATGATAATGATAATGCTGGCTTTTTATATAGCGCTTTTATCCAAAGCGCTTTACAAGTCATGTCCTCACATTACCCATTCATACACCGACGGTGGAGTCAGCCATGCAAGGAGACAGTCCTGTCTATATGTGCGGATATGCGGATATGCGGATATGCTAAATATCCGCACAGAAAAGAGCAATATGTATATATAAATCAATGTAATAAAATATACATTGTTATATGCTATACGCCCTTGTTCAGCAGCCTGGTGGCCTGACTGTGGAAGCTATCTCTAGCCTATTTGTACGGCACTTGATACTGCGGTGTTTGTTGCGTGTTTGTTGTCACAGTGTTTCTTTTTAGGTCTGCGAGTGTTGGGAGTGTGTCCCCATTTCACAGTGTTTCTTTTACCTCTCCTTTATCATTTTTTATCATAAGCACAGACACACACACACAAACGCACAGATAAATCTTAATTCTTACATGTCATCTCATTGTAGGATGGTTGTATGGTTTGATTGTTACCATTGCAATGTGTCTTCACAACAAATAGATATATAGCATTGTTGTCTGCTTCAACAACTCCATCCATAAGCCAAAGGTACAATGAGTGGTGATCAGCGCAGGCCGGGTCGTGAAAAGATGGCTCCCTTGTTTACGGTTTGAGCAGAGAAAAGACAACAGCTTCATCATTATTCTAGTAATCTTTCCGTGGCAGTGCAGTCCCATGCACCACGATGCCATAAAGCAGATTTACTGACACGCCAGGCAGAAGTAATTGCCTTAATCAGCACAATCCCATTGCCTCCTGAGGAATCTCATTGCCTCTTCTCGGCGGAGCAAAGTGGCGCCATTCATCTCTCTGTTCGTTTAGGGGCCGCAGGCCGGGGCCACAGTCGAGGGAAACGTGGGAGTCAAAATTGAAATGGGGAAAGTGGCGATGAACGGCAGGATAATGAAGCTGATTACGATGCGGGGGGAATAAAGCATTTAGACGTCGACATTATTACAACAGCTGCTGTTAATTAATTGCATCCCGGGGAGAACTTTGTAGTCAGTGGAGAAAACAAGAATGCGTGCACACATCCGCACACGGGCAAACAAAGTCCCATAGCATACCTAATTAGCATCTGAATGAGAATAGAGAGTGGGAAATACTACTCTACCCTGTCCTGGAAGAACATGTATTGCATGTCTTGGTGCATGCATGTGCTAAAGTCACTGTTTATTTCTTTAAAAAAAGGATGAAACAGGCCATACAGAACAAAAAACATCTGGCTACATTTGCCCAGAAAGAGGAACTTCCCTATCAGGACATGGACAAACCATTGTCATATTTACTTTACGGATTAGCTACCAGTAGCCTGTCTTCATGTGAATCTGTCGACAGATGAGCGTTACACAGTGTCACAGAGACCGTGGCTGATGCACCCCTGCAGCTAAGTCGATGTTGCCTCGTTGAATCTCGACCGGGAAACCAACTGCAGACAAAACTATTTAAATAATCGTGAATGTTTATTTTATTAATGCAAACCAAACTGCCACACTTGGGTGCTTTTATTACACAAGTAGTAGTAGGGTGTAATTGTTATGGATTAAGTATCACAGGTCCTATTATGACTGAGCCACCCAGCCGACCAGGAAGTGGGTCGCTCTTATGATAACCGACCAATCAGCGGCCGCCACTGAGGAAAAAACACAGCTTTAACAGTTTTTAAGTGTGTGTTTGGGAGTATATACAGCTCAGGTATGCTCCGTGATGTTAGCTGTAATCTTTATCCTTCCACCTCACTATGCTGGGGTATGCATAAAGTGTCACAAGTACATCAGAAGGTCCATTTCTTTGTTATGATTGGTAATATATTTCTGCCTCAAGCACATTTTGACACGGCTAATGAAAGGGTCCCTTCCTGGATTGTGGCTACACCATGGAGCCGTAACCTCCTAGTGAGGGCACCCAAGGCCTACTCATTTGGGGTGGAGATCCATCTTCAAGGAAGGGGGCTGGAGGGTGTGTTCCAACTACTGGGGAGAGAGAGCTAGAGGAGCAAGACACACAAGCAAAGGACCTTAATACGTATAGTCATAAATAGCCATGCAGTGAGAGAATCAGAAGAGAAAAACTGACTGAAGAGGCTGAATTTATTTTATTCCAAAAAACAATGTGGATCATCAGATTCTATATGCATTACGAAACACACACCAGGTTTCAGTTGAAGCATCGGTCTTTGTGTGTGATAATAAATATGAGGTCACTATGGCTAGAAGCTCGAGGCTGCCCGGCTAGCAGAAACTAAACGGCCATCCCTAAAGGTGTACTGATCTCACGGCTGCAGGTGAGGTCGACCTGGTCAGAAGAGGTCCTGTGAGTGTTGCTGACAAGTGCTTTCCTATAGCATCTATTATTCTAAAGGTGGGGGGCTCACAGCGCAATGTGCCATAAGGTGAGGGGCATTGGGGCAATGTGTTATTGATGCATAACCAGAAAGTTGTGTGTGTGTATGTGTGTGTTTCTTCTGTTGAATATTGAATATTTTATGATTTATTAGAATTCAAGAAAGTCATTGTGTATGACGGCTCCAGGGCTCATTATTGCCTTATGTCGGGTTTGTTTGCAACAAAATGACTTAATGGGCCGACCTGAAATAATAGCCCTTCTATTTTACATGACATTGAATTACATTAATTTAGCAGATGCTTTTGTCGAAAGCTACTTCAATTCAATTCCTGTCTCACTCGGTTTTGAATGGACATTTTTAACACCCATATACCCAACAATAAAAGTACTTATAATCAATAACAAATAAATGTATCATGTTGGTTGGTAAGAAGTTTAGGAAAAAATTGAATGATAATAGAATAGTTGGGGATGTAGGTGATTGTGTGGCTCAGTAGCAGAACGTGAGGCACTGACTGTTTTGTTGCCGAAGAGATTTTAGGAACAACAGGAAGTTCCCAAAGACACAGCGTACAGCACAGCTCTGTGAGTGGTTTTAACACACTCCACTGTCTGTACTATACTTTGGTAGATTTGTATGTGATGTCAACAAAAACAAGAACTATGCCCTTAAATAAATCAATAACATCCCAGACAAAAAAAAACATATTTACTATACTCATTGTTTAGTGCATCTATCCAATGTACTGTTCCATTGTGCCTTTATAAAATCTGCAATCTACCCTACCCTCCAGCCCCAGCCTTCAGCCTGGATGTACCGAGATGTATGGTCGTGTTTTCTAATGCCTGCGCGTGTGCTCATGAGATTACACTTTACAATGCTATTTTGTCATGGGCACAGAGTCTATTGCAAAGCAGCGTTCTACTCGAGCCGTGAAAATAGGTTGTATTTAGTATCCCATAAAACATGAACACTCGTGCTCCGGCTACCACGGGATGCTGCTGTCCCTTTTACCACCAGATGTCTCCCTCGCTTCACGCACTACTGACGCTCCCTTACTTGTGAGGATGAGAGCTCAGGTATTTACCATTTAGTGTGAGTGGACCTCAGTAGCCCCTACACTATTCTGCCCCCATATATTAGTCTCAGTATTATATTACTATATATTATATTAGATATTAGTCTTTTGACATGTGTATCCATATTTTGGAACAACTGTCAAACCACCCATATTCGACCAGTTGGATTGGTGGATTGGTCTAGGCTGGTGGGACTGGTGCACGGTTTCTGCCATGGAGCAGGAGAGCCTACTGTCTCCATACGGTTGGTACTAGTGCACCCATTTATCTCTCATCAGCTATACTCTCCTACGTGAAGAAAACCTAGATCCAGTCTCTTGCAGCAGAACGTATCCGTCCATCCTTGAGCGGGGTTCTTCTTTGTTGGTTTGAAGGATGTCGGTCAAGTGCATTGACTATGGAGGACTTAATTAATTACAGTCAACGACCGCTATCCCCCCCCCCCCCCCCCCCTCATGGGACGACTTACTTTGCTGTCACTATAGGAAACAGAAACATTGTGAAAACCTTATTATACCATGTCATGCTGAACCAAATTGATGTGAATTGATGTGATGTGAAGCATTTTAGGTTTCATGGCATTCTCCAGCATCACGCCACAATATCAATGTTTACAAATACTTACAAACAAATATACCTGTATATATATATATTCTATAATATATACTTGGTAAATTACATCATAAACCAATTAAATCGCAAGAATAGAAGTGATGGCTGCAGGCATGTGTTGGGTTAACACAAACATAAGCTACGATGCACCGGGTCAGCAGTAGAGCACAGATCTTCGTAGTAAATTCACTGGAGTTAATTAGATATTTGTGCTTGGAACCAAAAATGCAATCCTGCTCCCTGAAACAATACTGTGTTCTGCAACAAATGTGTCTTCATATAAATATGATTATAAATGTAGGCCCCTGCACATGATTGCTGATTAGTGTTTACACCTGCACAAGTTTTGTGCTATACTGCGGGCATTACTGTTGTTACATTTTATTTGTTGACTTTTCACTGCAGTCATCAAATGATTGAGTTTCCCAGTGCTATTCTCTTGACACAGGAGGGCTCAACATTCAGGTTTTCTTTCACTCGCCCGGTCAGGCAAGTGGGTTAGAAATTTCCTTGCCCGATGTCAATTTTTACTTGCCCGAACATAAATTGTTTTGTTTATGAGGCATTTTGTGACATGTGCTCCGTCCAACCGTGTTTCTTCTTCTTCTTTTTATAGCGCTTGGTAAACAATCAGCCTTTAAGATGCTGATTGTTTAACCACTTGCCCAATCGGGCAAGTGCGTTGTTAGGTTTATTTGCCCAACGTGGCATTTTACTAGCCCCATCGCTGTTGTTATGCCCTTGTTATTGTTTTTGTTCTGTACTGGGAAGAACTGCCATCAAAAATGACGATTGTGATCCAGTTAATATCCGTTAATATGTCAATTCATGCATGTTGAACGTTGACACCGACGGCTTAAATACTGGATCTAATACAAGCGCTAAGGATAATCCACTTACAAACGGAGGTGAGTGGCCGTCTTCTGTGGTCAATATCGCCCTTACTGTCTCTGTTCAATAATGGAGCACTTACATGCACTTACAAAGCCTCTACCACAAAGCCTAAAATCCAGTTACCACCAGCCAGACAGACAAAGCACATTATAGCACAACATAATACCGTACCCACACACGGGAATACAATTTTTTTTTTTTTTAATGATTTATTTATTTATTTTTATTTATTTAGCGGCAAGACATCTAGCTTATGGATGACTACCGGTAGACTGCGGACATTGGGGTTCAAATCCAGAACCTTTCGTCTGAGAGTCAAACATTGACTATTAGATCAGGGGTTCTTCACATTTTCAACGTAGGATCCAAAAGCTGAAATGCATATGATCCTGAGACTCATTTATATAGTACTAATTACTTGATCAACAACGCATATGAGGAATAACAACACACATTGCACTATTTCAGTAGTGTAGTATAATTTCTACTCGGGTGGAATAAGAATCTTTCTCAGAGGTCCGGATACTAAGTTCAATATCTTTATTGAACAAAGCATCAAATGAAAGCATCAAATGAAAGCATCTGCTGCAGCGAGATGGAGTCTGCCGTGCCACTTCGCAGACTGGCGACGCGCTCCTTTGCCAAACATTATATAGACAATAGCGTCATAAAACATCGACTACTCCTATTGGTCAAAGTAAACAAACATCAACTAATACTATTGGTCTGAGAGGTACAACCAGTATCCACTACTCTGGTTGGTCACGGTGTCTTCATTGTCACGTCACAAGTTTACAAGCTCAAACCCCCAGGGGGGGGGGGGTCGTCTTCCAGGCCACATCTGTTGGTCGCATCTCCGGCAACCCCAGGGGGTCGTATCCCTGGCAACGCCTTTTGGTCGCCTCAACACGCATGGCCCTTACAATGCATACAGTATCACAGATAGTGTTTTAGTTTTATACTTAGGGTATAAAAATACACTACAGTAGCATTCATTGAGCATATTCATAAAAGCACTTAATAGCAACGTTAGAAGAACAGTTAGCTGCATGGAAGTATTTTCTCAGAGGAGAATATGTTTTGCTTTCCTTCCAAACGGCTGTGACAAGTAAAAATAACATAAGCGTCACTCCCGCAGTTATACGATTGGTTCGATCTGATTGGCTGGAGTTTTTAGAAAAACTTGAGGCCACACCTGTTTTATGTTCTCAATCGAATACACCACAACACCCATATGTGAAAAAAATCGATTTGTCAAGACTGACGAAAACATGAATATCTGGATGTTCTCATGAGGCTACACATTTGAGGTCATGTTCAGCATTTCCCCTTTTGTGGTACTACTTCAAGTAAGTAATGGTGGAAAAATCGGACTCTCAAAAAATGCAGCATTTTCTCCCTGAAGTTCCCAAAACTTTTATTCCCAGGAACTACTTTTCAACAAACTATAAAGTTCCTTCCACCCATTGTCTGTGTTACCACCATGTGGTGATTTGATTCGATTTTACGAGCTATCGCAGAGATTGACCGTACGATTAGGAATAAATGAATACATCCAACCAATAACAAATGAAATGCACTCCAAGCCTCGCCCTCAAAGTTCCGGTACTTTTAGAAGTTTAGGGATTGCTCAGGTGAAAACACAGCTAAAGATAGGTTGTGCCAAACTGATCCACAACACCAACCGCATCCTCAGGTAAGATAGCAAACTGTTTGCTGCAGGTGGGACACCCAGAACGCTGCAAAGTGTGCAGGTGTCAGAAAGCAGCTTGCTGACTTTTATAACTCAAAGTGTGACTCAAAAGTGAGTGAGCCCTGTGTCAGTGCAGGCTAAGGCCTTGGATGGATACTGTAGCCATGAAGAAGCCAGAAGTTTAATCTGTTGATGGTCAGGAAACTAATGCTCAATTGTATTGTTGGCGAGCCATATGTTCAGTAATGTCCCTCCTCAACATTTCATTGAGGGAAAGGTTAATCTATTGCAGGTACCCAGAGAGAACAATAAACATGCCATGAGCCCCACGAGTCGAACTGGGACTTCCAAAAACCCAGGCAAGCTGTGAAACCTTAGATGGCATGCTCAAGCTCCGGTATTGTGCATATCTTACCCTGGAGAGAACAGTGTTTCGCTCATTGAGCTTCTTGAAGATATCCACCGAGTGGGCTAGTCTATCTAGCCACAGCTCTTCATGAAAGAGCCTCACAAAAGGTTACTGTTGTTTTTCCTAAGGGAGACCTGAACCTCCTTCAGCTCCCACAGTCTCTCCAAAACCTCCCCCTTGAAAGCCACTCGGCCTGACAATAAAGAATAAGCAAAGGGTTCATGCTCTGCTTCCATCTCCTTGCATAACTCTCCCAGGACCCTTGCTTGGAGTGGTGAATTCACCGCCCTCATAACGGAGTCCACTGTAATTGTTTACTTGCCAGCGCCTACCTATACGAACAAATACAATGTGTGACTCTGACTCCCGGCTCCGCTTTACGAGCATGAGCTACACACCCTGATTTATACCCCATCATGCTTTTTTTGCCCATGCAATTTTTCCATATGCGCCCCCCCCCCCCCCCTTATTGTTTTCAACAGAACACAGAAAAATGCCTCCTGAATGTCATTCACACCAACTCATCTGACCGTAACCTGTGGTTCTCCAGCCATATCCTTTGACTCATCGTAATGAAGAGCACATTTGTTGTGCGCATATTATTTTTCAACAACTGACCCCACTACATCCATTGACCTATCTAGCATCATGTTGGTGTGTCATTTGAAAGAGGGACATAATCAATTATTATTGCTGCCTTTTTCACCCGGCATGGTGATGCGCACATATTGTATATGATCAGCTGTTTTCTAATGGAGTGACCCCAGGACTCAATAGACTATTGTTAAAATGTCCTCATGGACAATGAAAGGGATCAATATTTTCATTATCCATCCATGCAAAAAATCCATGCATACATGCGGTCTTTCTGTATTTTCCTCTTGAAGATGTACTGCCAAAGTGAATGCTGAGGGAATGCTGCAAAACTGGGTGTATTGTTTAAAAAAAAAATCATGATTATATTTAATAGATGGTGCAGAGAGATGCACACACAGGTTTAAGCATGCATGTTGTAGTTTAAGTAATCCCTGGATAATAAATTCAAAGAAAGAACTAACGGTGCCATTATATATCTATATCAGTGGTGAAGCCTGGAACCCTCAGATGAAACAAGAACAAATGTAATAACGATCCCCGTCACCATTGCATCTGTGGAAAGGACATTGTCCGCCCTCAAACGGATAAAAACATATAGAGGAACAGAACAGGACAATCCCGACTCACTGCATTAGCTTCCATAGCTATTGAAAGGCAACTTATTTTGGATCTGAAAAGCAGTGATCAGCTTTATGACCGAGTTATCGAAACATTCATCCAGAAGGACAGGAGAATGGATTTGGTCTTTAGTGAACATCATTGGTGAGTGAGACTCATTTGTCTTTGCTGGTTTTGTCTCAGTGTTGCATCTCGTTGAGCTGGTTGTTGCATTTTGTTTCCACACACTTGTTGACTGATTAGTTAATGGCTGTCTTGAGTTTGTTAAGCATTGTTGTGCATTTAAATTGAGAGTTTTGACTTGATCTTTCTTTGCATCGCTTAACATGAAAAGACAACGTAGTTACAAAATCATAAAGCTGATCAATAGCAATAGAGCAATAGAGAGGAAAACACTTAATGTCACATAACGTCCATAATGGTAGGATTTAAGTTGAGATATTTTGACAGGTGAAAGTGCTAATGACAAGACATATGCCAGAGAAATTAGGTGATTATTGATCGCGGTTTTGTAACTTTAAGTTACGTTAAGCCTTTCGCTACATTGGTGTCAGTGACTAAGGACATACGCTACGATCCTGGAGTAATGGAACCGAAGAGGAGTTTGGAGTACCCCAGAGAGGGGAAAGTGAAGAGCGAGGAGAGCAACGATGAGCAGTACGGCGCGTACGGCTGGTCGGCGGACGTGAACCAGGAGAGAGCGCCGCGAGAGGCAAGTCGTCGCCTCAGAAGAGCGACAGGAGAGAGGGCCAAGGACGGTGTCAGGACCCCTCCAGCGGCGGCTCGCAACGTTCCTTTTTCGACCTTTTTTGACCTGCCGGTCGAGCCTTGGGAGCGGGTGAGGCACAGAGGCCGTCACCGTCCCACTACCGGGGCGCCACTGAAGGCTCTGAAGTACACGGGCAGCTCGGATTGGGGAGCTTTCCATGCTCAATTCGATCTGTTGGCCAGAGCAGCGGAGTGGTCGAGGGAGACCAGGGCACTGCAGCTGGCCCTGTGCCTTACCGACGATGCTCGGTCCTGTCTGCTGCTGCTCAACCCAGAGGACATACAAGACTATGATGCCCTGGTAGGGGCTCTGCAGAGGCGTTTCGGTCGTTGTCAGCAGCCGGGAGTCCTCCGAAACGAACTCAGCAACCGGTTCCGGCAAGCGGGGGAGCCGCTGAGACAGCTGGCGAACGACGTGGAGAGCCGAACACGTCGGGCGTACGCACACATGCCCCCAGAGGTACAGTGTGAGCCGGCATGGGACCAGTTCATTAGAGCCCTGGTACCCACGGAGTTAAGGGTACAAGTACAGCTGCAACACCCCCCCGACCTTGCAGTCGTCATTGGACATGGCCGTGGAGAGGGAGAATGTGTGGGGCCGGTCGGCGGAGGGTGAACAGCGGGAGAGCTCACGGCCGGTGGGAGTGGCAGTTCCTAGCGGCGAGGAGGAGTCGAGACCCGCCTGGCTGACGGAGGTGACAGAGATGATTTGAGCAGTGACGCTGCAGACAAGGCGCCAGCCTGGACCCAGGGTGTTCGGGGTGTGGCCAGCCAGGACATTTGGCTCAGGATTGCCCCAAGTCAGGGGGTATGGGTATAGAGGGGGATATGCGGAACCCACAACCGGCCCCATGTCCGGCTTGGACTTCCCCGGCGTTACCCTCCGCGAGAGGGGCCCAGGGGGGCAGCCAAGGAAGCCGGGCGTCGTCTTTGCCAGAAGTTGAGGGAGACCAGGCCCGGGGGCCTATAGTGACCGTGGGGAGGGCCTCGATTGGGGACTCATGTTTTATTGTGGTCAACGTGGACGGTAAACAATGCACGGCCCTAGTTGACTCGGGGTCGACAGTGACTTTGCTACGGGCAGACTTGGTGCCGAGCGCTACACAGCTGGAGCCCACGACGGTACAGCTACGCACCATTACGGGGGAGCTGGAGACGTTAAAGGAGACGGTCACTGTAAAGTTGTCGGTAGGAGGGTGGGAAGTTTGTCATCGGGTGTGGGTAGCGGCAGTACCGGAACCCTGCATTCTGGACTTTTTGAAGGCTACCGGCTGTAGCCTAGACTTTGGAGTGGGGGTCGTAAGCTTCAGGGATGGGCCGGTGGTGACGATGGCCCCCACAAACACCCCGGTTGGGCCCCCAGTCAGGCTGCGGGTGGCAGAGGTGAGGAATACGGAGACGTTGGGCCAGCCGCACCTCCTCCGGGCCCCTCGCCCAGGTGACACCCGGTCCGAAGGGTTCCCCCAACTGCACCCCCACCGAGAACCCTCCTGCCCCCAGCCAGTTACCGGGACCCCAGCCTGGGGGTGACGGAGTACGCCTGGCCTTAAAAGCAATATGGACTAAGAACTCCGGTCACCTCACTGCCTCGCAGCAAGAGCAGCTGTGGGAGCTGCTCCGAGAGTTCAAGGACAGCTTTGCTTTGGGGGAGGAGGAGGTGGGGATAACCAACCTGGCACAGCACGAGATCGACACCGATAACGCACGGCCGATTAAGTGTAGGCCTCGGCGGCTACCACTGGTGCGACAGGAGGCATGCGACCAAGCCGTGCTGAACCTGCTGCAAGCAGGAACCATCGACACCTCCGACAGTCCATGGGCAGCCGCTGTCGTCATGGTCCCGAAGAAGCTGGAGGGTTGGCAGCTGTGCCCGGACTACAAGCCAGTGAACGGAGTCACCCGGAAGAACTCCTATCCCTTGCCCCGCATCGATGAGTCTCTGGACTTGGTCGCGGGCTCATTGTGGTTCTCCTCCTTGGACCTTCACAGCGGGTACCACCAGGTGCCCCTGGCTCCCGAGGCGAGACCTAAGACGACGTTCTGAACGGGCCGGGGACTGTGGCAGTTGAATGTCCTTAGTTTCGGACTGTGTAATGCCCCAGCAACCTTCGCCCGGCTGATGGACCAGGTGCTCGTCGGGGTTACCCGTCAGCAGTGCGTGGTGTACCTGGATGACATCTTGGCCCATGGCGAGTCCTTCGGGGCTGCCATCGGGTCACTCAGGTTTGTGCTGGAAAGGGTCAGGGCCGCGGATTTAAAGCTGCACCCAGATAAGTGCTACTACATGCAGTGGGAGGTAGACTTTCTGGGCCACACAGTGGGCGCGGAGGGCATCAGTACCCTGAAAGACAAGGTGCGAGCAGTAGCAGACTGGCCCACCCCCCGTAACCAGACACAGCTGAAGAGCTTCTTGGGCCTGGCCTCCTACTACCGGCGTTTTGTACGGGGTTTTGCCTGCCTGGCAGCACCGTTGTTCCGTCTGCTGCAGAAAGACAGAGACTTTGAGTGGACGGAACAATGCCAGAAGGCCTTTAGCAGCCTGCAACGAGCCTTGTGCCAGGCACCGGAACTGGTCCCAGCGAACCCATCCCTGCCCTTTCTCTTGGACACAGACGCTAGTGCCGTGGGGGTGGGGGGCGTGCTCTCGCAAGAGGGGCCTGAGTCAGAGCGGGTCATAGCCTACTTCAGTAGGGCGTTCAACAAGGCCGAGAGACGTTACTGCGTTACCCGCAGGGAGCTCCTGGCACTGGTGTTGTCCATACGCCACTTCAAGTACTACCTGTGCGGGCCCTCTTTCCGGTTGCGGACTGACCATGCCGCCCTCAAATGGCTCCGTCCTGGAGAGGTTGGGGGAGGTAGTCTACAGTGTACAGCTGCCGGTCCAAGGGCGGAAGGTGGCACTCCACCGGGACAGACTGGCCCCTTACCGAGGGGGGCGTCCCTGCGGGCCGTGGGGGCCCCGGAAGCTCCTCCCCACCCATCTCCACCCCACCCGATCCTAGTCTCCGGGGAGAGGGAAGCCCCACCTTCCCGGGCACCTTCCCCGGGTTCCCCACCCGACTGGGCGGGCCCGCCGGTTCGGCCGGGAACTCGGTCTACCAGGCACCGGCGACGATATATATATATATATCTTTATATTTATAAATATATAAACACACACAAAATGTACATTGTGTGTTCCTGGTTAAGTGACAGCTTGTCACCGGGTTGTGGAAGCCATGGGTTTTACTGGGAACACAACGGGTCTGTGCTTTGTTAAGTAAAATTTCCAGCTTACACACACACACAAACACACACACACACACACACACACACACACACACGCACGCACGCACGCACGCACGCACACACGCACACGCACAGACACACATGCAGACATTCGCTGTGGCAGTCAGGGTGATGTGGCGCCGGTAGGCGGTGGGCGTAATGAGTCCTGACAGGCGGCGTGTGTGGGAGGAAGAGATGCTAATTGAGGTGGAGCTGCTGATTGCCAGCGTCGCCGAGGAAGAGCTGTGCAGCGGGCGTGTGATGTCGATGATAGACAACCAGCGGCAACTCTCCGAGCTGCGCTGAGTTATGTTCGATGTATTTACAATTTGCCCTTTTTCTTTTTTTATTAAAGTTTGTGTTTTTTATGTTTTTGCCGTTGTGCTATTCTCATAACGGTGATCGACAACTGCTATTTATGTAAGGTGTAATGGTCCATTATATGCCATATATATATATATATATATATATATTATATAACATTGCAAGATAATTGTACTATATGTACATATTTATATATATATACAGTATATATACAGTTTATACGTATATAAATGCGTATCTACTGTATTTCTCTGTCTGTGTTCATCTTGCATTGCATTTGTGCCATTCGTAGTTTTGGTAAATTCACATTTTTCAAATGTTTTCCTCAACAGGTTGATGTTCTCCTCAACAGGTTGATGAAGGCTCCAGATCTGTCTCGGGAGCTTGGGTACACATGCAGCGTTCTAGAGGGTTCTAGACCCCAAACCTTCTGCAACCTGGACCTGAAATGAATGAACTTCTTGTAAACTTTTGACATGAACTACGCAGCAACCAGTATGTACATAACAATATTTCACATCCAATGGACTGAGAACGATAGAGAAACCATACAATAGAGCAAGGATTCTCAACTGGAGGGCGTTTGTAGCGTAGAAATAAGCCCATGAATTTACCGTTTAATTTTTTATTTATTTTTCAATGGCTCACATTTTCATTGAGTTTAACCCCAGTTGATGCAGCTTTTTCTTAGCTCCAGGTTTTAAACAGTACGGCACGTTTTTTATTTTTGGGTTGTGACTTAATGACACATGTGGGTCCTGAGGCTCCAATGATCCACTGCTATAGAGATGGAAATAATGAATGAATGTTTAATCAGTCTCAAGGCCTTACATTGGGATTTGACTTGCTATTCACGACAGCTGCAGCATTTATCTCACCAATGAGTTAGTTATGCCACGTCCATATTTCAGTTACAAAAAAAGGACAATCGTTTTTACATACATTTGCTACATACTTTGCCCACATTAATTAACCAGGGATTTCAACCTGCAAGTTGCTCTTCAAAACAGATTTGTGTAATTATGGTAAAATGGATGATGAAGTGCTGGTCGAAAGATTCATTCAACAGTTTGACTTTTGACTGCAACTTGAAATTCATTATCCTAATTCATTACAAAATGTAGGGGTGGAATTGGAGATGTTCCACTCGGCTCCCACCTCGCACACCTCAGATAAGTGTGGCCTGACCCCCCTTCCCTGTATTCCTGAAACAGTAACAATGAGCTGCACAATTTCCTGCATCGGCGCTGGGCTGTGCCCCAGAGACACAGAGAGCATCAAAGCCACAACTGCAGGCGTTTCTTCACACAATGTTCTTAATGCGGATAGATGAGGTTTTAAAGTTCCCCATTTTACAGAAGAGGGGAAGGCGGTCGGGTGACACACTCATACCCATTCATGTGGTGGTGGTGTCTCACTCAGGGCTGTTGGGGGCTCATTCACTGAGCTTTTAGAGTGGAATCATCATTTCCCCAACCAATACTGGAGGCACAGTTGGCATGGACATCCATGTAAACACTCTGCTTGTAAGCATCGGGGGCAAAACAATAACTTTCAAGAGAAAGTTAAGGTACTCTTTATTTTAAATGTCAATTTAAAGTGTCCTCTAGGGCTTTCTTTTTGAACCAAAAACAAAAACAAATCAGACGCACGGGTGTGTCACGGCTCAGGTAAGTGACGAAAAGGGAGTTCACGCAGATGTCAAATTGTCAAAAGATTTATTGCCTTAAATGGCAAAAACATAACACAAGCAGGAGCGTGTAGGCATCAGTAATGAAGCAGTGTGTGGGTGATGTAGGAATGTTGAGGACAGGCTGTCAGTCACTCAGTTGGTGGAATCCTGAAAACAACAATGAGAGACTGAACCAACGCCAGATTGCTTTAACGTAAACCCCAAAAAACCCTCTATTTTCTGTAGAAAACGTTTCCGTTTGGGTCTCATGAACATTACTGTCATTTTTGTCAAACAGGGGCAATTTTCTGTAAAATACAAGAGGGTTGTCACTTCCAAAACAGACTCTTCCAAACTGTTTTTCACCGCTCGGCAGCGGGTATGTGACCTGAGTTTGGACCACGCCCCTCACACTTTGACTGTCATGACTGATCAGGTCGTATGGAGAGGTTCTCCTGCTTAAACAGGGGCTGGTCTTCCCATTTGAATCATCCAACTGAGCTCAGTTGAACCACATTGCCGTGAGGATCCCGCCCCTCTCTGCCTTAGGAGGACAGGAGGACACCAAAGAGGGAGAGACAGTCCAGCACCTAAATGTTGTTTTCATATTGTAACAAACATGCATGTCTATCCTGTTCCCTCACCATAACTGAGTGACAGTTCAAGTGTGACGGGAAAATAGTGTAAAATGATTTATCTACAGGTTACTCTTTTGTAGATATTTTCCACATACTTTTTTTCAACCACGCCACTGCCTGGTGAGTTTGCGGCGTATACATGGGACAACAGTGTTGTTTGTTGAGCTTATATTGCCTTGCAATTCATTCTTGATTGCAGCCGGCTATGCCAATATTGTCAAAACGAGTCTGGGAATAATTGAATGCAAACAATCAAAATTGATAAAGACAATGAGAGAACTTTTCTTTTGTGCACAGGGATTATTCAGCTGCTTGCAACAAAACACATTTTCCCACCAGTAACTGTACTTGACAATAAGGGATAATGAGATAGTTATTGCGAAAATGATGTTCCGTTAAATTTTTCTTCGGAATACTAATTCCAAGGAAAATTGGCCTCATTGCTCATTCCAGGAATTGGGACGGAGTAACATCCCGGGATATGGGCACAACAGCCATTATTGAAATAATTGTGTGGATTAGCCGGGCAGCGAGGCGGTGCCTAGCGTTTCACCATAACAGATCGACAGCGGGGTTCAAACTGATCGCTCTGCCTGCAGCAAACTGGTGGTCAGGGGCCGCAGGCTGGCTGGCTGGCTGGACACCGCGGTGCAGACGGAGGGACAGGTGATCATTAGGTGGACATGAGGTGTGCATTTAGATGAGCACTTTTTGTCTCTTGTCTTGATTCCCTTTCATGTGTCTGTCCGGTCTGCCCCCTGCTTCCCACTTAGATGTGCATGTCTTTGTCTGGGCTATGGCTCAGGCTGGCACTGCAACAGTTGGTGTGCGTGCGTGTGCGTGCGTGCTCGTGCATGTGCGTGCGTGTGTGTGTGTGTGTGTGTGCGTTTGTGTTTGTGTGTGTGTGTGAGTGTGAGTGTGTGTGCTATTATTTATTGTTTCCAAGGCACAGTGGGCCTGCTGTTTTTGTGGGGATAACTGGTACATAAGCATGGCTCAGGCTATCTGTCTGCCAGTGACTGATAGCCTTTGTCCTTACTTACTCTTTCTTTTTTCGCGTTCTTTCTTGCCGAGCCTCTTCCAATCTGAGAAATAAATACAAGCCAGTGGAACTCACTTGGTTCCACTGGCTACCACGATCAATGTATATTCCTAATGTTATTCCGAGTCGTTTCCTGCATAACTTAAACCACAGGGTCATATGGTGTTGGTTGTTTGGGTGTTAATGATTAGTGACTGTAGTGTTTGTTTGCCCTGTATTGGAGTACCATACTTGTACTTTGTTTACGTTGTTCTTTGCTTATTCGTTATCTTATAAATTATTCATTGCGTTGGAAAAGTCTGTGGCTTTGCAGGAGGGCTGCAGGGTTCAGGGTTGTAGGGTAAGAACACACACACACACACACACACACACACACACACACACACACACACACACACACACACACACACACACACACACACACACACACACACACACACACACACACACACACACACACACACACACACACACACACACACACACACACACACACACACACACACACACACACACACACACACACACACACACACACACACACACACACACACACACACACACACACACACACACACCACACACACACACACACACACACACACACACACACACACACACACACACACACACACACACACACGGTGCCTTTGTTTGTGCACTGTACATATTTGACCATGGATCAGGTGACAGGCAGGTGTGGTCATTGCTATGGGAATCCTCCTTAAAGACAACTAGAGGCTTTGAATTTAAAAAATCAACATTGATGATAATAATAATAATAATAATAATAATAATAATAATAATAATAATAATAATAATAATAATAATAATAATAATAATAATAATAATAATAAAAGGAAGCCTTTTGTGAGGCTGTTTGCTGTCTTCTAGATAGAGGTGCAGTTCAAATGGACAGATATTAGCCTTTTGACCTGTCAAGGGTGGCTAATTATCTTCTCTTGTGCGTATCTCATGTTGCCCTTCTTATGGGTCTGTGATGTGTGTTCCTCTGCGTGGGCGAAATTATTTTTTATTGCTCGGGTGGATGTGTCTTTCCTTGTGGGCAGTATTATCTGGTGGGTGTGTCTTTCCTTGTCTTCCTTGTGGGCAGTATGATCTGGTGGATGTGTGTGTGCTTGTCTTTCCCTGTGGGCAGTATGATCTGTTGGGTGTGTCTTTCCTTCTCTTTCCTTGTGGGCAGTATGATCTTGTGGATGTGTCTTTCCTTGTGGGCAGTCTGATCTGGTGGATGTGTCTTTGCTTGTCTTTCCCTGTGGGCAGTATTATCTGGTGGATATGTGTGTGCTTGTCTTTCTCCGTGGGCAGTATGATCTGGTGGGTGTGTCTTTCCTTGTGGGCAGTATGATCCGGTGGGTGTGTCTTTGCTTGTCTTTCCTTGTGGGCAGTATTATCTGGTGGATATGTGTGTGCTTGTCTTTCTCCGTGGGCAGTATGATCTGGTGGGTGTGTCTTTCCTTGTGGGCAGTATGATCTGGTGGGTGTGTCTTTGCTTGTCTTCCTTGTGGGCAGTATGATCTGGTGGGTGTGTGTTTGCGTGTCTTTCTCTGTGGGCAGTATGATCTGGTGGGTGTGTGTTTGCGTGTCTTTCTCTGTGGGCAGTATGATCTGGTGGATGTGTGTGTGCTTGTCTTTCTCTGTGGGCAGTATGATCTGGTGGGTGTGTCTTTCCTTGTGGGCAGTATGATCTGGTGGGTGTGTCTTTCCTTGTCTTCCTTGTGGGCAGTATGATCTGGTGGGTGTGTGTTTGCGTGTCTTTCTCTGTGGGCAGTATGATCTGGTGGGTGTGTGTTTGCGTGTCTTTCTCTGTGGGCAGTATGATCTGGTGGATGTGTGTGTGCTTGTCTTTCTCTGTGGGCAGTATGATCTGGTGGGTGTGTCTTTCCTTGTCTTCCTTGTGGGCAGTATGATCTGGTGGGTGTGTGTTTGCGTGTCTTTCTCTGTGGGCAGTATGATCTGGTGGGTGTGTGTTTGCGTGTCTTTCTCTGTGGGCAGTATGATCTGGTGGATGTGTGTGTGCTTGTCTTCCTTGTGGGCAGTATGATCTGGTGGGTGTGTCTTTCCTTGTCTTCCTTGTGGGCAGTATGATCTGGTGGGTGTGTCTTTCCTTGTCTTCCTTGTGGGCAGTATGATCTGGTGGGTGTGTCTTTCCTTGTCTTCCTTGTGGGCAGTATGATCTGGTGGGTGTGTGTTTGTGTGTCTTTCCCTGTGGGCAGTATGATCTGGTGGGTGTGTGTTTGCGTGTCTTTCTCTGTGGGCAGTATGATCTGGTGGGTGTGTGTTTGCGTGTCTTTCCTTGTGGGCAGTATGATCTGGTGGGTGTGTGTTTGCGTGTCTTTCTCTGTGGGCAGTATGATACAAGATACAAGATACAAGATAAAATATTTTTAAAATATTTTATTGGCCAATTGCAACAGGTCCATTGGAATGCTTATTCCCCATTCCCTCCTGCAGTATACATCTCCAAAACAATATATACCATTAAAATAAACAAGAAAAGAGCAGCAAAGTCACTGTTAAATGATATGTAATGTGTTGAATGTACACAAATCTTTAAAAGCATTTAAAGTGCCAGTACCGCAGCAGCATCATGAATACAGTGCAGTAACTGTGATGAGTCCAGAACGTCCAGCAAAGTATGTAAGTGTAATGTTACATGTGACAATGTGACAATGTTATGAAAGTGAAAGTGAAAGTGGCAGCAGTCCTAGCAGTTCAGTAGGAGCACTGTCTGTGGATAAAAACTATCCTTGAACCTGGTAGTCCTTGTACGGATGCTGCGCAACCGGCGACCAGACGGTAGGGGAGAGAAAAGATGGTGCCCAGGGTGGTTGCAGTCCTTTATGATGGACATGGCCTTCTTCCGACATCTGGTCCTACAGATCTCCTCAATGCATGGAAGTGCACACCCGATGATCTTCTCTGCCATCCTCACAACCCTCTGGATGGCTTTCTTGTCCCTTGCAGTGGTGTTGCCGTATGATCTGGTGGATGTGTGTTTGCTTGTCTTTCTCTAAGGGCAGTATGGTCTGTTGGATGTGTGCGTGCTTGTCTTTCCTTGTGGGCAGTATGATCTGGTGGATGTGTGCGTGCTTGTCTTTCCTTGTGGGCAGTATGATC
>CM051004.1:28804060-28814060 GCA_027704905.1 Muraenolepis orangiensis | reverse complement strand
ATGGATTATATTCTGTATTGAGACCGCCCATGTACAGCAGACCTCTTTGTTTCACCAAGAGAGGTCTGGCGGTGCTCATATGAGATCTCCACTGAGAAATTAGCAGATGTTGTCCCCACAAGTATCTTTGTTTAGTATATGAGAGATTTTCTCCTATTTACATGTAATTCCCATTTGTTTATGTATTACGGGCGTAACATGAGGAGCCTTGTTTTGTATCGTGGGGCTGAGCAGTTCTAAGTACTGGTAATATGTCAAGACATGATGTGACCACCCAAATACCAAAATGCCTGACAACGCCACCTGGGGAATTTCGCCCCAGGAGATATTTAATTTACACCTCAGAAAATAAGAAGGCTCTACAAGTTTGTGACTGACACAAGACAGAGACGTGGTTCAATTATAATGAAAAAGTTGAACAGTTTATTTCAACATGTCAATCACATTTATTTGTTCATTCTTGGTAAAAACACTTTATATAGGAAATTACTAAAATCAATGAGGGGAAAATGGGAGTGGGCAGATGCCAGCCAGGGGGAGGCAGTCTAACAGGGCTGTGTCCCCCTTACCCACCACCGGTGCTCACTGCAATCCAAAACTCTCTACAAACTGTGTCCCAGTGCTCCTACCACTGGGAAGGGAGTGTGTGCCTAGCCGCCACCGCTAGCTGGCTCCAACTCCACGACAAGGGGCAAAGAAACAACAAATGAGTATAAAGCAGAATAAACAATTATCCAGTTGGTCCAAACAAGCAAACAGTAAAATACACAAAAATCCTAAATATAAGACCGCAAAACTAAATTGAAACACAAACCTAAAACCTACAGCAAAACCTAACTGTAGCAAAACCAGCTGATACCACCACTACTCAGTATGATTAATATTAAAGTACTAAGCAGGGCCAGGGGGGAACAACACACATCCCTCCAGGTTAACAGGAACTTCAGGCATCACACTTGGCCAAAGTAAAACCAGGTGGACCAGGATACAAGCCGACAGTAGGCTACCCTTAAGGTGGCCATGTGGCAACAGGCAGGCAGCAAACGAACCAAAGGCTGCCATGATGCCACAGGTGCCTTAAATACCCCTGAGTTAATTAGGGGTTGGCTCTGGGGGAGGAGTTGACCTACTTTAGGTGGTGAGTTCAGGGCCTAGAGATGAGTGTGGGACAGTTACCTGAACCCAGTGTTCCTGCTACAATCCACCCCCGCTCTTTCAATCGTCGACCCGACGATTAACTCATTGCCAAGGTCTGAAAACAGCAGCCTCAGCCACAGGTACCTGGGAGGCAGCAGCTCCGAGTGCTCTGCTTCCAATTGTCTGGGGGAGGTGGTGAAGGTTTGGGTGCTTGCCTGCAGTGGCACGACTGGTTCTTCTTAACGCCCTTTCATCCACTCCTGACTGGTTGTCGGCCCGAGGAGATGGATGTCTAACCAGTGATTGGCCTCCTGAGGTTCTAGACATGCCAGAGGTACTTGGGGGTGAAGTAGTGTCAACCGATGGGCACTGGGGATTCACAACAGGCACATGAAAGTTGGTTTATTGTGGCCTTACCACACAGAAGTCACCATCCAGCGAGTTTTCGTCACCCACCGTGGGTTCTATGTCTTCTTGGGCATAGGTCTCATCGACTTTGTTAGTGTGTGCTTGTCCATAGTGGCCTTTGAGAAGTGAGCGATGAACATTCCTTGCCTTACTGGGATCATCCACTGGCGCAACTGTGTACACAGATCCTCCTTCTTTGGGGGCTTTCAGGACCTGATACAACACTGATTGCCAAACATCTTGGATTTTGTTGCGGCCACACAGTCCAACATTCCTACACCATTTGTCCTTCATGTAGGGGAGCATCCCTCAGTTTTTGGTCATGGTGTGCCTTTTGCCGACTGGCAGCAGCTTGCAGGTGTCTGGTAGCCACCCCAAACGCCACCTGAAGCCTAGTCTGTTGCTCCACAATCCAGTCGTGGGCACTGCCGTCTTCTGAGGCTCGGTTCTTCCCTAGGAGGAAGTCAACAGGTAAAAGGGGATCTTGTCCGAACATCAAAAAGAAAGGTGACTCACCAGTAGATTGATGTGCTGTGGTATTGTATGAAAAGGTTAATTGAGGCAGATAGGATGACCAATCCCTTTTCTCAGTGGTGGGAAGGGTGCGCAGGAGGTTATGTAAGGTTTGATTGAACCTTTCACATTGGCCATTCCCAGCAGGGTGGTATGGGGTAGTGCGGGACTTTTTAATGCCATACAAACTACACAGCTGTTGGATCAGTGCACTCTTGAAATTCCTCCCCTGGTCCGAGTGGATTCGACACCAAATTTACCTAATTTACATTTACCAATACTGTAGCCACAGTGGATGCCCGTTGATCGTGGGTGGGGATGGCCTGGGTATACTTTGAGAAGACATCCATCATCACAAGCACATTCTCCATCCCGTTCTTGGATGGCTCCAGTATTGTAAAATCCACAGCCAGAATTTGGTTTGGGCGTGCAGCAAGGAGGTGGCCCATGTACGTCCGGGTCGAAGGCTGGGTGTCCTTAGCTACCTGGCACCTTTCACACTCTTGGCACCAGCGCTTCACATCTTGCTGCATGCCTGGCCAGTAACACCTCCGCCAAACCAAGTTGACAGTCCGTTCCACACCCTGATGTCCATGTTCATGGTGCAGCTGATGCAAAACCTGACTCTTCAATGACAAGGGAAGGACCAGCTGGAGAACTTCATCACCATCGGGGGAGAAGACTTTGCGATGGAGCACCCCATCTTCCTCCACAATCCGATCCCACTGCCGGATCAGTGCAATGGTTTGACAGCTGACGACGTTCAGCATCATCTGGCCCCTTCTTTCTAGTCCAGAATACCAGAAACTCCTGTATGGTGGAATCAGCTTCCTGTAGGACATGGAGGTTGTAGGGGGTGTGACATGGAAATGCAGAAATGTTGTTTTGCTTTACCTCAGGTATTGGAATCACAAAGTGCTGCATGGACTCAGGAACTCGAGTGCCGGCAGCCAAATGGTCAGCGGCAGATGTACTAGGTGGGTGTTGCCGAGAGAGTGCATCAGCATTGCCATTACTCTTTCCAGGCCTGTACTTGATTACATAGTCAAAGTTAGCAAGTTCAGAAGCCCAGCGCTGCTCCACAGCTCCTAACTTTGCTGTTGAAAGGTGACTGAGAGGGTTGTTATCAGTGTATACAACACATTTCTGCCCTAACAGGGACTCTCTGAACTTTTATGACATGGCTCATTTAAGGGCCAAGAACTCCAGCTTCATGGAGCTATAATTGTTCATATTACGCTCTGATGGCCTAAGGCCTCGGCTGGCATATGCTACCAGTCTGATCTTACCATCTTGTTCCTGAGAAAGGACTGCTCCCAGTCCACTTTGGCTCGCATCCACTTCCAGAACAAAGGGCAGAGAAAAGTTGGCATAGGCTAGCACGGGCGCTTCAACGAGTTTACGCTTTAGGCGTTCGAAACTCTGCTCATGCTGCTCAGTCCACATTGATGTCAAATCCTTGTTAGATGCCCTCCGAGTCTTGGTATCTCCCAATTCAGCAGTCAGCCGATGCAGGGGGGCTGCCAGCTTTGCAAAGCCGTCCACAAACCGCCGGTAGTAGCTAGCGAAGCCAAGGAATGACCACAACTCAGTTACTTTGGTGGGACGTGGCCACTTTGATACTGCATCGATCTTGCGAGGGTCAATAGCCACACCCTCTTTGGAGATGACATGTCCCAAGTAGTCAACTTCCTCTCTGAAGAAGCAACACTTCTCCAGCTTAGCCTTGAGGTTCTCCTGCTTCAGCCTTTCCAACACAGCACCCAGACGCTCCATATGTTGGGCTACAGTGGATGAGAAAACAACAATATCATCTAGGTATAGCAACAGAGACTGACTATGTTGGGCCCCAAATATTCTCTCCATTAGCCTTTGGAAGGTACTTGGGGCATTGCAAAGCCCAAAAGGCATCCTGTTCCACTCAAAAAGGCCAAATGGGGTACAGAAGGCAGTTTTCATCTTATCCTTTTCTGTGACAGGGACTTGATGATACCCACTAGCCAGGTCCAGCGTGGAGAACCAACTTGCCCCCGAGAGTGCGTCTAGGGATTCCTCAATCCGTGGCAAAGGGAAGGCATCTTTTCAGGTCTTGCTGTTCAGCAGCCGGTAATCGACGCACATCCGAAGAGTGCCATCTTTGTTTTTGACCAGGACAATAGGCGATGCGAAAGGGCTACTGCTCTCCCTGATCACCCGTGACTCAAGAAGCTGGTGAATGTGGGCTTTAACCGTGTCATACTCTGAGGGCGGGATACGTCTGTACCTCTGGCGTATTGGTATTTCTTCGAGCACTGGAATGTCATGTGAAATCAGATTTGTGCAGCCTACGTCTCCCTCATGAGCTGAAAATACATCACTATGATTTTGTAGTAGGGACCTGACCTGGCACTGATTTTCTGACAATGCAGCCAAATGTATGGCATTAATCTTCTCTTGCACTGAGTTAGTGACTGTCTGTGAAGACACTCTGGCTGTCACCTGTTCTGCACTTTCTGTGACACCTGTGGGCAGACTCACCACATGGGCATGGCTCAAAGTACCTATCTCGGTGCGTGGATAGAGGACAACATCATTAACCCCCACATTGACTATAAGGATGTAGACTGTACCTCGTGTCATTTGGACCAGGGCTGGAGAAGCTAGCAACCCAGCAGGCAAGCCAACACTCAGGGGTTCAAACAAGCCATTGTTACCTGCATGATGCTGGGAGCAAGTCGCTGCAACCAGCTTCATAGTTCCACCAGGGACTCTGAAAACTCTCCTGCCCTTGACTCTTACTCTTACTCTTAATTACTTGGTGACAGTGTTGAAAGGCTTGTTGAAGCTGGCTGGGGGCCTGTGAGACAGAGGGCAAATCAAAAAGAGCAGAGCCATGCAGTGAAAATAACTCCCTGTAACATGTTTTAAGGATGTTCATGCCTATAACACATGGGGCAGATGATGTCTGACCAGAGGGGTCTTTAACAACCAGCACACCACGCTTTGTAATTACCTTATCACAAAGCTCAACATCAAGTTCAAGGTAGCCAACATAAGGTATATCCAGCCCATTAGCAGCCTTAAGCCGTTGCCAATTACATGACCAAAGTTTCTCTTCTCCCCATGGCTCAATGTTCTTGACATAAAAACTCTCTGTTATGGTGCTCACCATTGAACCTGTATCAACCAAACATGGAACTGTTACCCCTCCTATTATTATGGTTAAATGTGGACAAGCTGCTATCAATTCTACAGAGTCAGGGTTCTCAGAAGCTGTCTCAGAGCCATCAAGGCCCCCACCTGAACTTTGGCTCAGCGGGTGAAAGTTTCCCAATTGCTGATTCTGATGAGGCGGCCTATCACCACGAAGATATTTAGATATTTAATTTACACCTCAGAAAGTAAGAAGGCTCTACAAGTTTGTGACTGACACAAGACAGAGACGTGGTTCAATTATAATGAAAACGTTTAACAGTTTATTTCAACATGTCAATCACATTTATTTGTTCATTCTTGGTAAAAACACTTTATATAGGAAATTACTAAAATCAATGAGGGGAAAAGGGGAGTGGGCAGATGCCAGCCAGGGGGAGGCAGTCTAAAAGGGCTGTGTCCCCCTTACCCACCACCGGTGATCACTGCAATCCAAAACTCACTACAAACTGTATCCCAGTGCTCCTACCACTACAAGCCGTGAAGGAAATGTGTGCCTAGCCTCCACCACTAGCTGGCTCCAACTCCACGACAAGGGGCAAAGAAACAACAAATGAGTATAAAGCAGAAGAAACAATTATCCAGTTGGTCCAAACGAGCAAACAGTAAAATACACTGAAATCCTAAACATTAGACCGCAACACTAAATTGAAACACAAACCTAAAACCTATCTATCTGTAGCAAAACCTAACTTTAGCAGATGATACAGCAGATGATACCACCTAGTAGGAAAAACACATTGCACATTAGATTACAATACCAAAGTAGACATTTCAATGTTTTAACTTAGGTAATTATAAACTTACCACTACTCAGTATGATTAATATTAAAGTACTAAGCAGGGCCAGGGGGGAACAACACACATCCCTCCAGGTTAACAGGAACTTCAGGCATCACACTTGGTCAAAGGAAAACCAGGTGGACCAGGATACAAGCCGACAGTAGGCTACCCTTAAGGTGGCCATGTGGCAACAGGCAGGCAGCAAACGAACCAAAGGCTGCCATGATGCCACAGGTGCCTTAAATACCCCTGAGTTAATTAGGGGTTGGCTCTGGGGGAGGAGTTGACCTACTTTAGGTGGTGAGTTCAGGGCCTAGAGATGAGTGTGGGACAGTTACCTGAACCCAGTGTTCCTGCTACATATGCAACACTATACTATACTATACTATACTATACTATACTATACTATACTGTACTATACAATACTTTACTATAAACAACACTATCTACTATCTAATATCTACTATACTATAAACTATAAACAACAGTACCCTATAACAATACTATACACAATATAAATAACACCGTGTCTAATGGATGACATACTGTATACACATGGTGGCCGGTGCAAAAAGCATTTTAAAGTAACAGTAGTGCAGCTCTGCAGTACAGTGCAGAGTAGTGCAATAACTGTAATGAGTACTAGTTGTTGTGCTAGTTGTGCCTGCACACTGTACACTGCATATCCCCAAACACCTGATTCCAGACGTGTGTATTAGCGCGCATCCGTCCTGACATACAATGAACATCGTTCCCGGGGAGACGGCGAACATTATTTGCCTAAACCCCAGAAGAAGACTGATACGAACAAATGGCTCTCTTGAGTATTAAAGAGAGAGAGGCCTTGAATCGTCCATCCTTGTCTCTCCCATAATCCATTTGTGAACCGCTATTGTCAGAGATGAATGACCCGTGTCTGCCGTGTAGTGCATCTATGAGCCTGCGATGCAGCAGCGTGTCTGGCGAGTACCCGTGATGAGGGTGGCACCGCCTCCCGGACACAACGTTACACACACGCGAATGAAATGCAGCGTGCTCACTGTCTCCCCACATTTTCATTGCAAATATCCCTGATTGTGTCACCATTTGCATTGCTAATATCCGCATAATATCGACTGGAATGGATTGATTGAGGACGCCTCTCTTTTATTTTGTTGGTGTGTTTCTGGTGGGCTTGTAGTCATTATGCAGATGGTTGTGAGCACTACTATGTGTTTATATGTTTGTTACTGTTTGTTACTGTGGCTAGTAATGGTGCGTCTTCAAATATTTTCAGTGAACGAGAACAAATCGTTCATTCCCATTTTCCATGTAGTTCATTTGTTGGCTTTTTTTTATTATTAGTTCACAGCAGACTTATTAAAGTGCCTCGCGGGCAGGATCACTCCCTGATTCGAGTGTGAAGCAGCATAGGGAGGGCTGTAGCTGGGCATCTGAGTTCATCGAGGAGGCGGGATAACTGTTCTGAATCCATCACTCTTGTTCATCATCCCTACAGGTGACCGAACAAACAAACTACTTGGGCAAACTACGAGTCGGGAGTCGACAGGTGATTCGTGAATGAACAACAAACTACTTAGGAAAGAACTGGGAGAGGAAACGGGAGTCGACAGGTTTTGTCATTTCTATTTTTAATTGTTATTATTATTATTATTGTTGTTGTTTTGTTATTGCATTTGCAAAAAACAATAAGACTGACATTAAGTGTTGTGCTTTGCTACATTTTCGGAAGGAACGAATCATCGAAATAACGTTTTCTCTCAAATCCCGAGTCTGACTTGAGAGTGGGTCGAGACACGCCAGAGCCGAGGGAGTGACGCAGTTGGTGAGTGAGTCAGTGAACTGAACTAGTAAAGATCCACTGAACTAGTAAAGACCCACTGAAATAGTAAAGACCCACTAAACCAGAGACCTGTACCTCGGTTGTGACTGAAATACACCATCTACTGGCGTAGTATAGCCTATAGACATGTGTAGAACAGAGGGGGGATTTTGGGAAATGCAGCATTTTAACGATTTTAAAACTATTTTAACCAAGGTTTGTTAGCGTTTGGACTCATTAGCTTCCTTTGTTGAAACCCACTATTGTAAGTCGCTTTGGATAAAAGCGTCTGCTAAATGACTGTAATGTAATGTAATGTAATGTAATTAGCTGACTAGGCTATGTGATGAGCTGTTTGTGTTTTTTAACAAACGGGCCAAAGTAGGCCTACAATGTTGCCAACGGCTACATTGTACGGCTTAAAACTTTAATTAGCGTTAATAATAGGCTTTTAACATAATGGGAAGTGTTTCAGATCTATTTTATGCTACCGGTAGTGACACTGAACTTGTTCGCAAACGACTCAGAAGACACGGATGCATTAGGTGAACTAAATCAAGTGAACCATGCCCCAGAAAGGAATCGTTTTTCCATCTAGTGGCTAGGCACGAGGCACATCCCGGAGAAGGTGCAAACTCAGGTTTTTTAAAATTTCATTTCATTGATTATTTTACATTTTTACGCTTATCTTTGATGGGGGGGGAGAAGGGGTAGTGAGTAGAAATCAATGTAGGTCATTTTTGTCCAGACCAAGACATTAATCAAGACGTCTGAGGGTACAAACAGAGGAAAGGTGTGCTTCCACTTCTTCATCACCTGTAACAGTCATACAGGTTCATACGCTGACCCATCTTCACCGGTCGGAGGGCCCTGTCATGAGCCGATGTTTTGGTCCCGCCTGTTTGGTAGGATGCACTTATAATCGACAGGACTGTTCCCAAGTCAGTGGGAGGAGGAAGATAACATTTAGGGACAGCTGCCTCCCCACAGCAACAATGGCTGGTCAGTGATGATGTTGTGCCATCGATGTGAATCTAAATCTTGGTCTGATAGACTTAAACTGATGAAGTAAATGTTTTCTTAAAATAATCTTGGAATGCCTGAACACTTTAGTAGTTTCTTTAAATCCCCCTTTTCAAGGAGCAGAGCACTAATTCAGTCAAATCACCTTATAGGGCAGATAAGATGTTTTATGCGTATCATTGGTATACACATATCATTATAAATGTATGACTGTATAACTACATAAATAAATACATGTAAGTGCACTGTACAGTCTGGTCAAATATAGTCAAATAGAGAGATATTTTGTTCTTTTCGTCTGATTCTGTAATAGGCAAATGCAAAAAAAGCCAAAATAGATAATAAGAAGTAGAATTATTCTAATTATTAAATTAGATCAGATTAGATTAACATTTATTGTCATTGCACAGCACAAGTACAGTACAACGAAAATAATTTTAGCATCCGGGATACGGCATACGGGACTATTATATTTGATATCTTAAGGTTTATTCTTAGTTACTGGTAGTATGATGAATACGCTGATCCTCACATTGAAGGGTAAACACCTGCCCTCGCTCGGGAACAATGTGCTAAAAAGGCTTTTGAAACTGGTTTTTTTTCACAAACAAAGAATCATGTGATGTGAAAGGTTATATTCAAGGTTAATGCATACATTGGTATGGTTGAATTTTGCTCGTCCAAAGATAGTGTGACGAAGGGCTGAAAGACTTTAAAACAGTTCACTTATTTTTTCCATAATGGAGATGTATTTGTTTTCCTGCCACAAAACCAAAACAAAATACATAAACCAAAACATTTAAAATCTGACCAGAATTTCAAAATTGGTTCATCCCTAAATGTAATCAGATATTTCAATGGAAAATTGTTATTTGTGCAGAATACTCATAGGCAGGTATCATAACAAACACACACACACACACACACCTATGCTCCCTATTTATGGCGACAGTAAAATCCTTAACCCATGTAAATGTGTTCATTAGGCAGTCATTAGAGGTATGGCCCAGGGAGAAGGGACCTCAGTCTGAGTTTAAATCAATCAAGCTTCAGCTTTACAGCTTCAATGGCCCAAGGTGACAGAGATGTAATACATGAACTATTAATTAGTCCCAAATTTCC
>CM051004.1:28794060-28801560 GCA_027704905.1 Muraenolepis orangiensis | reverse complement strand
ACATGCACAATAAAGACAGTGAAATATGTTAGTTTTTGGCCAATGACAGAAGAGCTTGATTCAAAGTATTACTTTTTCTTCTGATGAGCCTTTGGGGCTTTGATGCTCACTGTGGATTTACGTTGGGTTTAATATCAAGTAAAGCCTGACCAACCCGATATTATCACTATCCAATATTATTATTAGTTTTGATCAATCAAAAAAAATTCACTGTGTACTGAACTATTAAACTATAAGCTGCTACAGGCTGCAGCTCAATCTGAGCTTTGTTAATTCGTAATCACCAAGCCTCAAGTTTGTTGACAAATATTTGGTGGAAACCAAAAGGGCAGATAACAACATATTGCAACTGCAACATTGAACCAAACAGTTTTTTTCAATTTTGAGAACGAGTGTAATGAGCTCTCCCGCTTATATGTGAAAAATAGAACAATAAATATGAGGTAGTGGTCTGCTGCTTTTAGCGCAATAACTTTCAATAATATGATACGTACCAAAAACCCTCCTAGGAAAATCTCTCACCAGGTAGTGTTTACCTTTGACCATTAATGTCAAAGGTAAAATATCCCTTAAGAAACTCAAATAAACACAAATAAAATCAGCGTGTTCACTGTTCTCCATCAGTCCTTGTAGCTACCAATCCAGCAGGTGTGGATTGTGAATGGAGGAGGCGCTGTCTCCTCCTGTCCTCCTTGTGAATGTTCCTCATCGTGCTGAACACTCTGAGGAGGGTGTTCCACAGAGGAACCTTCTGGTAGCTTATTGTTCTTCCACCACTCGATTTTCCACACTGGATTTTCTGGTCTCCCTGATACACCGGTTCAGCTCCTCGTCCACACTCAGGGACAAGTGTGTGTTGGGTTTGTGGGAAGGTTGTAGAGTTGTTTTGTACCGGCTGTCGCACAGAGAGTGGCCTTCGAGGTTCTCCCTCCCTCCTCCTTCCCGTCCGTGTTTTCAGGCCCAGTAAAGTCCCGCCTCCTCGTCCTTCAGCCGAGTTCTTGGGTTGCTCAGAGCGAGGTTCACCGGAAAACACATCGCCTTAAGTAGACACGTGATGACCTAACGAATCGTGCACTATTTATAGGAAACTAGGAAATTCATACGGCAGGAGTGAATAGGGAGTAAAAATTCCATTATACATGTTGCACCTAGCAATACAAATCATCTTGAATCTTGAATCTTCTGACTAATTGATCAGATGATTCACTGCAGGCATAAAAACAACCCAGCGTAGGCCAGAATCTGTCACTGGAGCGTTGTGTTGCACGACTGCGAGATGGCCCCATTGATTTTGTTTTTGTTTGTTTTGTTTAATTTCTATTCTTCCTCTGCCGTGTGTATCGCAGCTCACTAAATGCAGACTAGAAGACAATACGTTATGAAATATGTATCTTTCTGTTTGTAGATCTTTTTTTGTGGAGACCGTCCACAAAAAAAGACCATCAAGAGCTCCTGGGAGCTCTTTATGCAGTGTTCAAAAGTGGCGACGGTCTTGATGACACTCTGGGGAAATGTGAAGCCCCGCCTCTCTACAAATCGACATTGTCTCCTCTCTCTGCATTCTGTCAGCCGCCTGTAATCATTGATTCAAGTCCCATGTGTAATTAGCTGTGGATCAATGCATCAAAAATAGGCACTGTGCATTTGCATTGCTTTTGTGTGCATCAGCATGTATTGGCGTGTAAGGTATATGTGCATGCTGAGAAGATGTGTGTGCATGACTGTGTGTGTGTGTGTGTGTGTGTGTGTGTGTGTGTGTGTGTGTGTGTGTGTGTGTGTGTGTGTGTGCGTGTTAAGTCAAGTCAAGTCAAGTTTATTGTCACTTGCAATACCCGATGGCAGACAGCAGTTATAAAAAATAAAATAAAAATTGATAAAAATTGAGTAAAAATAGAATAGAATAAAGTTAAAAAATAAAAATAAAAATGCAATTTATAAGCATGCACACATTAAGCTCTGATGCAGAGATAAGGACACCTGGAGAGCAATTATCTAAATTGCAGATTTCATGTACTGTGTCTCTGCAACGAGTTCACATTCCCCCATATTACATACTTTGCAGTCTGGGATTTGCAAAGCAATAAATGGGGGCATTGTTTTTTATATATTTTTTGAAATCTACAAATCTGCACAGGTTTACAGAATGTACCGGTTGTCCTGATCCAAGATGGTTCTGTGGTTGGAACCGGCAAATTCGATTTGAGGAGCTGTGCGACCACACTTTTTGGGGTAGAAAAAATAAATAGCGAGATGTAGTCTCATGACGATTATGTCATGAAAAGCTTTCTGCCACTTTCTGTTCCACCCCCTCAATGGAGCTCGAGAGTCAGCTGGGTCTTTCCAACACATTGATTGATGAATTTACCTTGCCCCTGTTTGATGTACTTATTGTGTCAAATCTAGGGAGCCAATTTATCGTACCTGAGCACTGGTTCTGCTCTTGGAGGCTTGTTAGAAAATTATCTTATGACTACTGAAGTTATATTGCCTACCTGTTGAATTGCCTTATTTTAAGTCTGTTAAATGACAAATGTAATGGAGTGTAATCTTCCTTCAGGAATTGAAATAAATAAATGAAAATATATATAAAAAATGAGAGTGCGGCCTGCCAAAAGAGCAGCCGTCAAAGTCTCAGATCCAGAGGTTCAGAGGACCACTGCCACAGACTTGAGGCAGACTTTAGGCTAGGATTAGATGTGAGCCCACGTTGGGCTCCGCAGAGAGCGACGGCGGCGAGAGGGACAGAGGAGACTCCAGGAGCGCCGGGGCAGAACAGCACAGCTTTGATAGAAACTGGGAAAAGACAAAAAAAACGACAGCTTCGAGGCACGTCAGGGGGTGTGATGAGAGAGCGAGAGACGAGCGGCGGGAGGGAAGCGGAGACCAAAAAAAAAAGAAAGGGGAAGAAGAAGAAGAAGCGTGAAAAGCCTTTGTCTTCGTCTGTTTCTGCTCACGGGTTTCCGGCTGAAGAAGTGCCCTTTACCGGCGCCGCTCCCTGGAGTGTTACCTCAGAGGACCCCTCTCAGTGGGCTCACATGGACTTAGCTGAGTGCTCTGTTCTGACCTGGGGATTGACCCTCAGGGATGGTACCATGCTGACATTGTGGCTTCCTCTGACAAGAGAAGCCACGTGTCAAGACAATTGTGTGTTTCTGTTGGGTGTTCTGAATGCAACTTGTGTGTGTGTGTGTGTGTGTGTGTGTGTGTGTGTGTGTGTGTGTGTGTGTGCGTGTGTGTGTGTCATCACCAATTAATTCCTCCACAGCTGTGCTGGTCATTTCAATTATAGTATTTTAAATAGTGTGGCTGTCTAACTCTGCTCTACATGTGTACCCCATCATTTCATATCAAATGTCCTGTTTCATCACATGGAGTGATGAAACGTGCCGATGGGTTTACATGTTGCCTGCTTTGCACTTCGACGTCGTTAGCCCTGAGCATCAACACAAGCTGCGTACGGATAAATGTGACTTGCCCGATGATAACGCAGCAAGACCACGCTCGCCCTGGGGATCAATGAAGTGATCTGAATCAGAGCTACGATGAGGACACTTGGTTTGTGGCCACTGCTGTGGAAGATGACGAAATGACAGCGACAGCTCTCTTCACACTTGTTTATTGGGAGCTGGTCGGTTCCCTGTTTGTACATATATTCTGGTCTGGGTCCTGCAACAGAGTGTGACCTGCTTGTTTTTGCATCAGGAACAAGCAGATTGTACACATCCTGAATGTGTTGGTTGTAACAGCTGGCCCTGTCCTCATCTTCAGACCCGTCTCCTGTCCACATGTCCAGATCCGTCTCCTGCCCATATGTCCAGACCTATCTCTGTTATGTTCCTCCAGCAATGCAAAGGCAAACTTTCTGTCCTTTCATATTATGATTTAAAAGGCATAGGCATATTATTACATTTACTGCTGAAAAATGCAATATCTATGCATTTACAGTTTAATGTGTTCTATCTTATACTATTTATTTTATATATTTAATTATATTCACACAGAGGTTTTTCCGGAGAAGTAGAGCAGTCTAGTGTTTCTAGAAAAATAAACCATAATTTGAAACATGAATTGGAGTCTTCCGACAGCTTTTGAGTGGTGCATTAATTTTGCAACCGGGGAACCTCTCTTCAGAGACATGTACGAACTACACACTGACATTCGCTTCACATTTGATACGTGACATTTGGTTTGCTTGCCAAGCCTTACAGCTTTTGCTTGGTTTCAACCCCTGCAATTTTCACGAAAAAGGTCAAAAACAACTGCTCAAAAAACAACAACTGAGGGTGATGTCACTTGCAGAATTGCTTCCTGCTTTGTGATTGGTTCAGGTGGAAGTAACCCCGCCCAGTCCCTGGACTCTGGCTCCGTTTGAAAGAAACCTCAGACTAAATGATGGAGCCAAACAAAATAGCATCTTAGTTGAATGGCATGTATTGTAATTGTGCTCATTTTAAATGGTTTTATAATAACAAAACAAGAAAATACAACAAAGCACTTAAAAAAAGCCAAAAACCTAGGATTGTTTTAACATTTGTTGTTCAATAATTAAAAAGCTATTTCACTATGAAATGGTTTAGATGGCCCTCTCCTACTGTGCTTCCAAAGAGCTTCCTTGACGGATAATCCAATACATTTGTATTGTAATATAATTTAAACACGGTGTGATATTAAGAAAACAAAGCTGTGTGAAATCTTGTCAGTGTTCCATTTCACACAAGACTAATCTGAACAAGATTAGCTCAGTTTTTAATGAGCTCTTGAGGTGAGCAAACGTGCAAATTGGCGAATATCAACCAAAACCTAATTGCATTAACCAAATGACGAATAGATCTAGAGACAGAAAGTGATCCAGACTGGGGCCTGTGAGATGGTGTGGATTTTACACAGAACCCAAGAGTTTTAACTTGCAGGGAAAAGTACAACAAAACAAATACGAGAGAGCAAGCACTCTCAGCAAGCAGCCTAAAGAGTAAGGGTAAGCAGAGGGCCACAGACCAGCTATGTGGTTTATGTTGTTAGTTTAAGATTGTACTCCACAATGCAGACCTATGTCCGGCCGAGTATGGGCCTGCATCAGCCAAATCTAAAAAAAAACATAATTGCTGCTGTTGCCACGGTGACCAGTTTAACCTTCTGCTCCATTTGTTGTCACCTATATTGATGCTGAGTGCTCGCATTTAGTCTGTGTTTGTGTGTGTGTGTGTTGGGGGGTGGTGTGTGTGTGTGTGTGTGTGTGTGTGTGTGTGTGTGTGTGTGTGTGTGTGTGTGTGTGTGTGTGGACCCTGTGGTTTTAATGGAACCGTTGGAGCTTCTTAGTGTCCTTTGTTGTGTGTTGATGTTTTCATGTCATAATTTTCTCTCAGACTCTCTCTCTCTCTCTCTCTCTCTCTCTCTCTCTCTCTCTCTCTCTCTCTCTCTCTCTCTCTCTCTCTCTCTCTCTCTCTCTCTCTCTCTCTCTCTCTCTCTCTACCTTTGAGTCCACCTGTGTGTAAAGGTTTTTCTCTGTCATCATCGTCTCTCTCTCTCTCTCTCTCTCTCTCGCTCTCTATCTCTCTCGCTCATCTCTCTCTCTCTCTCTCTCTCTCTCTCTTTCTTCTTTGGTCCTTCCGGAACCTCCTTTTTACCTTTGAGTCCACCTCTAGAGGTCCTCTCCCATTTCATCTCATTAGATGGAAAGCAGAGGCCTGCTGCATGGGTTATGTTACGTTATGTGTGTGCGTGTGCGTGTGCGTGTGCGTGTGCGTGTGTGTGTGTGCGTGTGTGTGTTTGTGTGTGTGTGTGTTTGTGCGTGCGTGCGTGTGCGTGTGCGTGCGTGTGTGTTTGTGTGTTTGTGTGCGTGCGTGCGTGCGTGCGTGCGTGCGTGCGTGTGTGTGTGTTTGTGCGTGCGTGCTTGTCTATGTGTTGGTATAATTATTGGGATAGTTTGTACCCGGTGTAAAGACATTCCTTTGCAGGTCTGCAAGTGTTTTGGGCAGACCCGGTTGTCTTTATACTTTGTAGGTTCTGTTTGTATTTTCTGTGTGTGTGTTTTTTGGCAGGCAGATCACATCTGCAAGCTCATTGCGACAACTTGGGGATTTAAGCAGAAATCGGTTAGTCCGTTTCAGCGTGGAATTCAATGAGGGAGTGTTCCAGCTATTGGCCTCTTTAATCTGCTCTTAGCTCCTGGGGATAACAGCTTTGGTTTCATCCTCTCTCTCTCTCTCTCTCTCTCTCTCTCTCTCTCTCTCTCTCTCTCTCTCTCTCTCTCTCTCTCTCTCTCTCTCTCTCTCTCTCTCTCTCTCTCTCTCTCTCTCTCTCTCTCTCTCTCTCTCTCTCTCGACCCCTATGTCCGTTATGCTGGGTTTGCTCTCATTGCAGAAAGGAACCTCATGTCCCCATGTCTGCTACCCAGACGACACGTTGCAGAAAATATTGACACAGTCAATTGCTGTTATTAGCTCATATGATGGATCCATTTTGCCTGGTAAAGCTACACAATGATGATGCCATATCTGTTTTCAGTTTCCGAGGAATCAAGTGAGTTGAAAGTAGCAATGCTTCACCCTTTGCGGCCACCTCGAATAATTAGATAAAATCTCACCTCTTAGCAGCGTTAGCAGCTAATGTGCAGTAGCAAGAACGTGTTCAGTCGAGCTGATCTCAAACGTGCCCCTGAAAGCCCAAATGTTATTTTGAAACAAGCTGCCCCCATTGAGAGGCTGATGACGGCATCTTAATCAGGATTTAGGGATTGCAAAGAGGGGAAGCGCTGTTTCCCTTTTTTATCTTTGGCTCAGGATTGGACAATTTCATTTTTCCATAAATAATTTAACACTTCATTTGCTCTGTGTTAGTTTTGTGGTAATACTTTCAATTAATTATTAAATATGACATTTTGACACAAACGTATGTTAATGTTTATGCCAGTGCATGAATATTTTGCAATGAAATTATAATGCATTAATTTATTATGGATTGCATGTCAATGCCAATTTTTGAATATGTTCTACATTGTGTAGTTTGAACATAAGGCAGTATTAGTATTTAGTATCTAGTATTCGAGAAACAAAAAAAAGCTAAACGTTGGCTGATGCATTCGCATCAGTACATAATCCGTACATATTATTATTAATATTTGTCTATCTATCAACATGTCCACACTGTCCCTCTCTCTCTCTCCCTGGTCTGTAAATGTTGGCTGCGTCTCAAGGATGCCTCCTTAGTAGGTGGGTAATATGGTGGCGTAGGGCTCTCCCTATTCAGTAAGGAGGTGTAGGAAGCATCCTACTTAGGGACCTAGGTGTGGCGGGGTGGTTCCTTGGTCCGTGAAGGATCAGGAATCGGTCAAAATGTATTGGTACATTTTGACCATTTTGTAAATAAACACAGGCTTAATACTTTCATTCATCAAAGAAATAACATACATGTAAATAACAACACTTTATTCTATAACAATGCAAACGGTTCCCGAGTACATAGACAAACCGCCCCGACGTTCACATTCACCAAGCAGAGTAA
>CM051004.1:28756560-28791560 GCA_027704905.1 Muraenolepis orangiensis | reverse complement strand
TGTCCTGTTGCTTTCCTATCGATTTCCGCTTCTTCAAACTCAATGTGAAGAAGAACAATGGGACAGAATTGCACCCACCCTCTATTGATACGTGTCCCCACACATCTGACAACCTAGATTTCCTGAAGTGTATTTATTCTGAACTTCATATCCATGCTTCTCAGATTCAGATATGGTTTATTTGTCTAACTGTATGTATAACATACAGTGTCAAAAATGTACAGTGAAATGTTGTAGCCAGCTCTCAAAATGACTAAAAATAATACACAGTTACACAAATGTGCACAAATGTACATATTTACATAACTACAGTATACATTTGAATATAACAGTGTAAACAGTAAACTGTATAAATATAGTGCTAAATAAGTGTAAATGAGGTGTAAAGAATGTAGTTTAGAGCATCAACAGATGTTTGATGGATGATTACCATGGGAACACCAACATCTGTCCAGTAGACATTTCCTCATCCGGTTTGGTGACGTCTGTGTCCATGGAGCTATGTTGGTATGTTGATACCAGATGATCTCATATCACTGTTTAGTAGCTAATACGCTACTCACCTCCGGTAACCCTCAACCACACCAATGAGGAAACATTGTGGAGTGGATGGGGCAGGCACACAGTAGAGGACTGTTGTTATTGTGTGACGCAGAGCAGTGAAGGGGTCTGGTGCCTTGCTCAAGGGCACCTCGGTAGTGCCCAGGAGGTGAACTGGCACCTTTTTCCAGTTCTCACTCCATACATGGTCCGTTGGGGACCTGAACCGGCGACCCTCCGGTTCCCAAGCCAAAGTCCCATCAGACTGATCTACTGCCACCCCTGATGAAAGCAGAAAAGCTAAAAATTTGCCGTCCAAAGCTTCTTAACACCTGCCACTACTAGCTCACCTGTCCTCCAATCGGGTCTTGGGGGCCACGCCCCCTCCCTCTTATCCCCCCCCCCCACAGCACCACCTCCTACGTCTCCACCGATGGCTTCTCATTCCTAAATATAGAAGTCAGGGAAACACTAATGTCTCTAAACGTCGGTCGGAATACGGTCCTACCGTATTCCAGCGGGTATGGGCTCCTCGTAAAAGGATTAAGGGAGGAAACCAAACGGGTGGAGATGGCGAGAGATGATAACCTAAATTGAATTATGTCTTCCATTATGCTGCTGCGGTTTGAGTTGAAAATATACCTGAAAGGATTCACTTCACAATAAAGTGATCAAATCTTTAAATGATTGCGTGTGTGTGTGTGTGTGTGTGTGTGTGTGTGGTTATGATACTCACAGTTGAACTGAACAAGGCCTTCGGATATCACATTGTTTTGACACCATCTGTTTATTATCAGAGGAAACATACACCATATTTACAGCAACAAATAAAGTATGATGGCACTGTATGTTGGCGCATGTTTTCACAGATTGTTGAATGCATTAAACATGTGCACATGTGTGTGTTGTTTTTCCAGTCTGTCTTGAGAGGTCATTTCAGTCCCAGCAAAATAATGGCCTTATTTTTGTTGCTGAATGCAGTTGATTCGATGCCATGCGTTGACAGACAACACCTTTATGCCAATCAGACCGATCAACCTAACGTCACCCACTAACCGATAGATCTGCTTCTGAAGCCGACCAAGAAGTCTCAGTGCTCCCTAAACCTCTCAGTGCTTCCTTGAACCTCATCAGTGCCTTTTCAAACAACCCTTCGCATTGATCTATTCTCCAATCCACTCGACCGCAAAAGCGAAAATAAATGTTTACACCTAACCGAGCACACACACACACACACACACACACACACACACACACACACACACACACACACACACACACACACACACACACACACACACACACACACACACACACACACACACACACACACACACACACACACACACACACACACACACCGAACCACGTGTGTCCACGCATCCTCTGGACTACAACCACTTGATAGCAGCATTGTTGTCTGGCTAGATAAGAAGCCGCAGCCATGCACATATGCTGCCTGATATCTTTTAATTAGGCTGCATTCATTAATCTGTGGTGGATTATAATGTTTTTTTTGTTGCATGTTGTAAAATGATGTTTGTGTATGTGGTTGAAAGATAAGGCTCATCAGGCAATTCTAGGAACAATCTAAATGCGCAGTGGGCCCGGCAGGCGTCCCTGCCCCCTCTCTCTCGCCACCCTGTGCACTCTCTGTGCACAGGGACATCTAGAAAGGTTAGCTCTTGTGCTCACATTACAGGTTGAGGACGACCTTGTCAGCACATTTCCTCATTTGACTGTGGCCTTTCACTATGCTTACTCATCCCCTTCTGCTCTCCATGACTAGCAGTCAGTCCTATGGGGCTTCATCCACTAACGCGAATGAGGTTTAATATCTCTGCGACGAAACAGAAAACAAGGTGTAACTCTGGGCCTAGGCCTTCTCGGACTGCTGGACAAGAGGTTCTACTATAACATAGTAGGACTGCTGGATCAGAAGTTCTGCTATAACACAGTAGGACTGCTGGATCAGAAGTTCTGCTATAACATAGCAGGATCGATGGATCAGCAGGGACTACATTCATATTTCATGCAGGTTTGTGCAGAGGTTATCTTAAGCATGTACTTTATTTTAATCTATTGTGTGCTGATTGCTGTGGAAACACCAGCGTAACTGGAGAATTAAATGTGTAAATAATGAATTGATTGCTGACAGACGCCCCTGTGGTTAACCAGGCTGTGCACACCAAGGGTCCCACTGCAGCTCTCATGCTCCCCGACTGCCTCTATATGTGTGTGTGTGTGTGTGTGTGTGTGTGTGTGTGTGTGTGTGTGTGTGTGTGTGTAAATGTGGTTTTATTGTTTTGCTGATGTAGATAGCATTGCCTTGCTTTAATATGCATACCATTTCATCTGCAATATGTTGTGAAAGGTTGCATTGAAATACGTTTTGAAGAACTTAAATTTTGGTCATTTATCGATCTAAACAGTGTTTTTAAAATACTGAATAATGAAAAGAAAATGAAAAAGTCTCAATAAAATGAATGTACAAGGGATCAAGGGGCATAACAAGGGAACCAGGGGAAGTGGGGTGCTGAGCAGCCTCCGTGGGGCAGATTAAGGCGGGAGGTCAGGAGGTCCACCTCCCACTGGACCTCCTAAACGGAAGAGCGCCCACAAATGACCAATTAGAGTGGATTCACACACTTTGTGTCGCGGCGCTAAGATAGGGGAGAAGCGAGAAAACAACGCCGTCTTAACTTTTTAGTTCAGCTCCTGGTGCTCCAGTAACGGCCATGAATTATTTATCCGTCTTCGGGAATCATTACCACTCCCATTGGTCTTGGAATAAAAACAAAAACGGAATATATAAAAAAAATGAAATTATAAAACAAAAAAGCCATCATGTCATGTTTTACTTTAAGGGGATATTGGGTAGAGGCAGCAGTCGTATTAAGACTGAGATTATCAATCATAGGTCGAAGCAGGCGCCCGGATGTCGCCGTGGACACACACTAAGAACTCAGATCATTTAAAATGATCGTGCACTTATAATATTAGGCTTATTTAATCTATAACCGGATGTCCCTGCTCGACCATGTTAATGCGTATGCATCCAATGTGAGACGTGAGGACACGCCTCACATATTGAATTATGTTTTAAAGCACAGTGTTAGTATGACTGACCATAAACACAGGGCCAGAGGCTGGACAGCTTGACAATAATTAATTATATATATATACATTTCTAGGTTTCATTCTCAGCGTTGTGTCCAACATACAGTATACGTGGGCCACGACAGCTCCCCTAGGACAATACAAACCCACCAGTGGATTGTGGTTGTCCCCGTGCCTCCCAAAACCTTCTCCAAAGAGATTTCTGTAAGAGTTTATGTGTACGCTGCTGAGTAAATATTCAAAATAACTTAGATTTAGGTGGATGACTTAGTCCATTAATAGTATATATTTATATATATAATATAATATATATAGATATATAGTATATATAGTAATAAACTTTAAAGAACAACATCTGTTATTTTGTATTTCACATACATTCATTGCATTCATGTACATGCAATAATGGTTATAACAATCCACAATTTTTGGCCTAATGCATTTTAATGGAGGAAATACAAAAATATATAATGTTTCAGCAAGAACAATGATGGAAATAAGTCCATCGTGGAAACGTGGGCCTTCTAACTGTAATTCCCTTCAGTCGGTCGCTGAGCCAACTATCTTGTTTACAGCCTCAGAGTTCAAGGCTGCCCTCTTCTTTTGAACCATGTTGCCTGCGAGTGAGAAATGTCTCTCACAAGGGACTAACGTGGCAGAGGTGGCCGGATATGTGCCAGCCAGGGCAGCCCGCTGTGGATGGGGCCCCTGCAATGAATTGACAACCACTGCAGTGGGCAGTCTTCCACACTGATGCTGCTGTGCTGTACTTGATCAAGGCTCAGGCCCCATAGCGTCGTCTGTAACTGAGTCCCAAGTCAACAGCAGGACACTCTTCTTCTTCCTCCTCTCGGGGCTCCCGAGGGGCTCTGCTGCATGGGTCCTTGCGGCGGTGCCTCAAGGCCGCTCCACACCTTTGCTCTCTCTCTCTCTCTCTCTCTCTCTCCTCTTCTCCTCCTCTCGATAGATACTTGGAAGTCCTTGAAATGTGGTTGGTGTGCTGAAGCTATCTTGAGACATCCATTAAGGATGTTAGCTTTGCCGTTCGGATAGGTCCTCCTGAACAACAGCCTTGAACCTCTCTACATAGGCTGGGTCCTCCATTTTTCAGGTGGCAGAGAGCAGGAAACACCTCAGAGAGTGAGATATGAGTCTCAGCCCAGAGGAGCTCACGTAGTCTCATCCACAGTGGATGGTAAGAGATGCATATGGTAAGTGTATTAGCTATTGTAGTTGTTCTACTTAATTAGTTTATTAGTTAAGTTACAATAAGTTCCACACAATGCCTTGGAGCACTTATGCTTATGAGCACACAAACACACACACACACACACACACACACACACACACACACACACACACACACAGATACATAAAGCGACAATAAATCATAACATATGTTTCATATCCCTTGTTTATATGTACTGTAATATTTAAAAAAAAGTACAGTAACAAGTGAGGCCCACTTTAATAACACAGCGTTCCTGATGTGGGCGTGTGTTTACCTGCATGGTTCACCGAGGGTCTCTCAGCCTTTGCAGTTTGTCCCACTCAGACGTGGTCAAAGTGACTACCTTGTGCCTCTGTCGGCCCAGAGGAGCCTTCCCGGCCTCCTGATTCTTGAGGAGATGAGCGACGAGTTCCGAGCTAACGAAAACATCCTCCTCTCTCTCAGTTGCTCTCCGTTACTCAACTTGCTGCTTGCTGCTGATGTAGTTCTTCCGTACTGACAGGGCTGTGTTCAAAATGGCCTGCTAGCTCGCTACACACTTTTTCAACACACCAAACCTGCTGTCACCGAGCCCAATGATGACAGCTCTGTGACGTGTGAGTTTCACAAAGCATGCGCTCGACTGGAAACTCAGCGCAGCTCCGTGTTTTGAGCAACTGTCTGTTCCCGACTGTGTGCTGCCCTTGTGCTGAACTCCCCGAGCCTTCCGCCACAGACAAGCTGTTGGGCAACTAGGTGTCAACATCAGGTGGCCTTCGTCACGTCTCCACAGTTAATGCAGATGACTGAAGTTTCCACTTACTGTCAACAATGTGTGCAGTTCACTTACCGAGGTCCAACTGTCCCCCAGTGAGGTGCGATATTTTCAGCTTCCACCTATGCATCATCTTTTGCTCTCTTTCCGGTGTCGTGAAGGGTGTGAATGTTGGACACAATTGTATTCGTGGATGGCGATATAAGTTAGATATAAGTCCGAAGATAAAACCTTAGGTATATGTTTATAACTTCTATAAAGCATCCATTTGCACCCTATCTGCTACAACCGCAATTGGCCTGCAGCCCATCGCAATCCAATTCACCATGGAGTCGGATAGTCTGTCACAGCTAGACTCACTCAGTCTGCGTCTGAACACCTGTTTCGAGTGAGGCTTGTGAATCGTTGCTCACGGTAGGCTCAGGGGCTGTGCTAGTTCTGACCTTCCGAGCTAGCTGCTCAACGTGCTTTGTGTTGAGGCGATATCTCAAGGTTTTAAGTACTCAAGCCTGCTACGTACGACAATTCCGTACTGCAGAAACTGCACAGAGCGGCGCTTCTGTCAAAAGTTCCATCTGGACGTTTAAAAAAAAATGTTTTTCCAATGTTTTCCCAGATTTTCCCTTCACTGGGCCAGGCCATGTTTTGTCATCTGCTTCCTCATGTGTTGTTTTTTTTACAAAGCTAATGTGGACGCCGGTCATATGTTCAGTGACGTGTGGAGTCGAGGGAGCGAGCGTGATTCATTTGTTTTTTCTATAATTATTGAAACAAATATAAATAATTAATTCAACCCTTATTTCTAGGGTTGTCAACGCGAGATAACCAAATGTAACAACTAATGAGTAACAATGAATAAAAGATACAGGACAGCAACCAAATGAAAACAACCACTATGCGGCAGAAGACATAAAGACAACCAAAGAGAACCTACATGCTAGCCAATGGACATATATAAGATGGAAGGGGGGAGAGGCCAAGGGCATTCCAATGGAGCACATGGCAGATCATTGTTTTGATTCAGTACAACCCAAAAAAATCAATGTTGTGTCTTGAATCAAGGGAAGATCCAGAGCTCATCTGCATGTCGGTTCAAACTACTGAGAGTAGAAGAGTGGCTCAGGGGAGAAAACCTTCTCTCCACCTGTCCAGAGAGAAGAGAGGTTTTTTTTCCCCCTCTCAGTTTGTAAGCGCAAGTGTTTCAACCGGAACTTATGCCAAAGCTGTCATTCTCCGAGACTCCTTGGATATTTTCAGCAGCACAGTCTCTCGACAGGCTTGTTAAGGAGAAGATGTGTCTACTTTATGGATCCCTGTTACAAGACCATACCGGGGGGGGGGGGGGGGGATTGGGGGGAACAAGCCATCATAACCACTTCTCCTGGCTTTCGTTTCCAATTGACTTTGTCTTTGTTGTGCTGATTGTGACTTACGGCGTTTAGCGTGAGTGTTGCCCACCACAACCCTCAAGTCCTGTTGGACACCGTTAACACAGTCACTCGTGCTCCTCCTGATGTGAATTTTCAAATTTGGACGCAGTTTTTGGATAAGAGTAGAGATGTCAGGGCAGGTCCTCTCTTCCACTCCCTTTCCTGCTTGTCCAACTTGGCCGTCAATTTTGCACTGCTTCTCTCCTGCTTTCCTGCAAGCCCTTAGGTCTGTTTCGTCCATGCCTGGTCTCTAATATAAACAGCTCCCTCTAATATAAACAGCTCCCTGCAATCTGGATTCTTATTTTTTACATGCAGTTGTTCAGCCTCTTTTAAAGAAAACAAACCTTGATTTATCCCTTACCAAACACTTTAGGCCGATTGCTAAGCTCCCTTTCATCTAAAACATATTAGAGAAAGTTGTTGCCAAACAGCCGCTGCAGTCTTGACTGCACACAACACTTTAGATCAATTCCAACCTGGTGTCTGTCAGAAGCCTTCTACTGAAACGGCTCTTCTCAGAGTCTCCAATGACATCATGTCTTCTGATGTGGGTGAATGCTCTATTTTGGTGCTGCTGGATGTTAGTGTAGCTTTTGATACTGTAGATCAAAGGCATAGGCAGTGGGTGGGTGTCACTGGGAGCCCCCTGGACAGGTTCTCCTCTTATCTCTCTGATAGCTGGGTCTCTACCTGTCTGAAACTGCTGCTCTTCCCTGTGTTGAGCCTCAAGGTTCTTGTTCTTGGACCCTATATTATTTGCTTTATATATGCCTCCCTTAGGTCTTATTGTTAGCACATTTAAAGGTACTGTCTCATATCACTGTTGATACCAGCTGATGATAAGCTGTATATAATAATAATAATAATAATAATAATAATAATAATAATAATTCATTGTATTTATATAGCACTTTTCAAGACACCCAAAGCGCTTTACATTGAGTGAGTGTGACTGTGTGTGTGTGTGTGTGTGTGTGTGTGTGTGTGTGTGTGTGTGTGTGTGTGTGTGTGTGTGTGTGTGTGTGTGTGTGTGTGTGTGTGTGTGTGTGTGTGTGTGTGTGTGTGTGTACAGTGGTAATGGTAATGGATGATTTTCTCTTTTATCTCGTTTATTTATATCTATTTTATGGCTGATGAGATTGGCAAACAATTGTCTGACTGCCATTAAGGACTGGATGGCTAACAGCTTTTTACAGCTAAATGCATATAAGACTATGGTCCTTATGATTCCTTCTGACAGCACATAATGCATATAAGACTATGGTCCTTATGATTCCTTCTGACAGCACATAATGCATATAAGACTATGGTCCTTATGATTCCTTCTGACAGCACAGAATGCATATAAGACTATGGTCCTTATGATTCCTTCTGACAGCACAGAATGCATATAAGACTATGGTCCTTGTGATTCCTTCTGACAGCACAGTTTTTTTGTTGGTACCATTTGTTAATAAACATCTAATAAACATTGCTAAACTCAGATCTGGGACTGAGTTGTTTATTTTGTTTAGTTTAGTTTTCTTTTTACATCTTTTATATGTTGTACTATACTATATGAGTGTCTTGAAGATTGTGTGGAAATGTTGTTGTACTCGAACGATGACAATTAAGGCATTCTGATTCTGAGTTGTCTCTCAGGCCACTCACGTCACACCTATATTGTCTTCTTAACGTTTGCTTCCATTAAGCTCAGGATCCATTTTAAGGTTATTGTTTTGACATAAAGATGTCAAAAGGATCAGGCACACATATACATCTCTGACCTGTCCCCATCCTTATACCACCAGTAGGTCACTTAGGTAGGTCCTCTAGCCAGGGTTTACTTGTAGTCCACCAGTAGGTCACTTATGTCCGCTGACCAGGGGTTACTGGTTGTCCACCAGGTCACTTTGGTCCTCTGACCAGTGCATACTGGTTGTCCACCAGTAGGTCACTTAGGTCCTCTGACCAGGGCTTACTGATTGATCACCAGTAGACCACTCAGGTCCTCTGACCAGGGCTTACTGGTGGCCCACCCGTAGGTCACTTAGGTCCTCTGACCAGGGCTTACTGATTGATCACCAGTAGACCACTTAGGTCCTCTGACCAGGGCTTACTGGTTGTCCATCAGTGCAAATTGTCCTCTTGTGAAGCACTTTGTGACCTTGCTCTGTGAAAGGTACCATACTGAATAAGTACTTGCACTTGGCCGATTCACTTTTGTTTGTCCACAAACTTCCTACCGATGCGTTGTGCATTGAGGAGGATGCTATATTGCTATTGTTTACATTCAGGGCTAGCACATGCTTACGTTCAATGTTCTTCGGAAGAATTGGTACAACAAAGTCATTTTGACAATTAATATTGGTATATTGCTAAGATGTTTTAGTGAAGGAGAGACGGTTACTATGCTTGAATCACCCAGACCGGTGCTGTTCTTTAACATACTGTATGTGTCACCGAAAAAGAATATGAACCAATATCCCCTCTTCACCAGCTCAGATCTGGCATGGTTCCGGTCCATGTCATGGAGTCTGGAAGGGGTCATACATGCTCTATGACAAACATTGAGTCTTACAAGTCCAACAAGTGCAACGTGGACTAGATGAGCTAGATCTTGACTAACATAGCTAAACAAAGTATTCATTTTATGCATATACAATGGTGTGTACACCAGGATAATCACGAGAAAAATACATATATTAAAATTCCAAAGCTCAAACTTTCTGTCAAGAAGGAATGTATTCATTTTCCAAATTAGATTCTGTATAATTTCTAATTCATTTTTGGCCTCAAAATGACTAAGGAATATTGTTAATAAAACAGTACATCAACTGTACTGCTTCTCTATGCTTGACAGACTCTCAGCTCTGAACGGGGTATCAAAGGATCCTTTACCGAGAACTATGCAGATTATATCCTATGTTAAAAGTGAAAAATAGACAATATAAGGGACAATAAAAATATATAAGACAATACAAAGGATTCATGTTGAAAATGCATGGGTAAATATATCTGACTTTCAACTTATTAAAAAAAAATCATGTTGATAAATTTGAGATTGTGAGTGAAGCAAGAATAAGTTTAGACTATTGGGACAGAGAAACCCCAGAAAGATAGGTCTACACAATTGATAACCATACAATATTAAGATTCACATTTTTATTTGCCATTTGCAAAAAGTACAATGGAATGCTAACTCCCGATTCCCTCCTGTGGTATGAATTTCCTAAACCACTATACTATAACAATACTGTACACAATAAAAATAAAAATAAAAATAACAATAAAGTCACTGATGGATGATATATACATGTGTTGAATTGTGCAAAAAGCATTTAAAAACATGTTAAAGTGCCAGTAATGCAGCAGCCTCATGAAGACAGTGCACACATGCAATACATTGCAGAACAGTGCAGTAACTGTAATGAGTCCAGAAAGTCCAGCAAAAGTATGAACCTGGTAGTTAGTACTTGGGGGGAGAAGAGATGGTGCCCAGGGTGGTTGCGGTCCTTTGTGATGGAGATGGCCTTATTCCGACATCTGGTCCTAAAGATCTCCTCAATGCATGGGAAGTGCACACCCGATAATCTTTTCAGCTGTCCTAACAACCCTCTGGATGGCTTCCTTGTCCCGTGCAGTGGTGTTGCCGTACCACACAGTGACGCCACTCGTCAGGACGCTCTCTACGGTACCACAGTAGAAGTTAACCAGCCACTGCTTGCCTATGCTGCCTCTCCTGAGGCACCACAGGGCAAATAGGTGCTGGTGTGCCTTCTTCAGCAGGACCTCCGTGTTGCCGGTCCCCGCCAGGTCGTCAGAGATCTGTATCCCAAGGAAACGGAAGTAGCTGACGATTTCACAGGTGTCCTGTCCAGGCTGATGGTGGAGTGGGGGCCCCCGTCCAGGCTGACGGTGGAGTGGGTGCCCCGTCCAGGCTGATGGTGGAGTGGGTGCCCCGTCCAGGCTGATGGGGGAGTGGGGGCCCCGTCCAGGCTGATGGTGGAGTGGGTGCCCCGTCCAGGCTGATGTGGGAGTGGGGGCCCCGTCCAGGCTGATGGTGGAGTGGGGGCCCCGGTGGCTCCTGAAGTCCACGATGAGCTCCTTAGTCTTGCTGACATTTTGTGCAAGGCTGTTGTACCATGGCGTCAGCCGGACCACCTCATCTCTGAACTCTGTTTTGTCGTCGTCCATTATTATCAGGCCGATGACCTTGACAATCTAATTGTTGCTGTGTGTGGCAGTACAGTCATGTGTTTACAGCGAGTACAGCCGGGGACTGAGGCAGCAGCCTTGGGGTGCTCCGGTGTTGAGTGGATGAGATATTGTTTCCAATCTTCACCACTTGAGGCCTGCCCATCAGGGAAGGATGGTGTTGAACGCCGAGCTGTAGTCAATAAACAACAGTCTGACATAGGTGTCCCTCCTGTCTAGGTGCTCCAGGGCCGTGTTTAGTGCCAGGGAGATGGCATCATCTACAGCAGCGATTATGTTTAATATTTGGATATAACAATATTATTAGGAGATTACCTTACATATATACCTGTAGGAATTTAGAATTTCCCTCGGGATAAATAAAGTCTCTTGAAATAGTCTTGAACAGCTCACAGCTACCAAAGAATAAAAGAAAATTCAAAAACACAAAGCAAAAATACTTATATTATATCTTATATTTTGTATATACTTATATTTGTGGTGTGTTGAAGCCAAAGCCAAATTTCCCCAAATCCTGTAAATTCTGAGAATCTATGCTAAAAAATAAACAGTCAGCCGACTCCGGCTGCAGTCTCCAAACTGTGGAATTAAAGAAACAATCGAAGCGAGTTTGTAAGTTATTGCTTTTTTAAGAAGTCTATCTAATTTATTATTCCATCAATTCCGTTGCATGGAATTGGAGTCGGAGTCGACATCAAAAGATCCGGAAAGGTCTGCCCTAGATCTAATCTGAAAAATAAAGCAGACACACAAACACAAAGCAAGAGGACACAAGCCTGCGCTCTCTCTCTCTCTCTCTCTCTCTCTCTCTCTCTCTCTCTCTCTCTCTCTCTCTCTCTCTCTCTCTCTCTCTCTCTCTCTCTCTCTCTCTCTCTCTCTCTCTCTCTCTCTCTCTCTCTCTCTCTCTCTCGCTCTCGCTCTCTCTCGCTCTCTCTCTCTCTACTGCTGGTCTTTTATCCTCCAGCTGCCACCTGGGCATCCGATCAGCAGGCACCACCACTCACCGACACCACACACACAGACACACAGACACACAGACACACACACACACACACACACACACCACGGCGTCTGATTCATCGACCAGACGCCTCGGAACGCCATAGATAATCACACCGTTAACCCTGCTGCTTATTGTCCCGCAGTAGACTGCCGCACAAGGACACAGAGAGACTGGTACACGAGCATTCCATGAATAATGTTTCACCAATCTTTGATGTCAACTATTTGAGAATGCATAAAATGCTGCCGACATGAACAATGCAACATTTTTCTATCAACATAAGCACTCGTTGATTGCAACAATACCCACAGCCATTCATTGACGTGGAATGTAGAAGGTGGAAATTGCGATTTGAAGAATTATTATCAAGAATTTGTATTGTTGCAATAATAATCAAATGAATAATAATCAAGATTTTCTTGAATTCTTACTTGATATCAAATATACAATACATATGCCACTATGCACTCTGGTACCAATCTCCAAATCAAGATCAAATCAACACAAAATGGGACCATTGTTATTGTGCTTATTCCGGAGGGTGGTGGCAGGCGAGGGCCACGCCAACCGAGCTAACTGCTCAGACAGCTTGTTTAGCTTGTTGTTAGGCTTGTCTTCCATCATTTCGCACAGCATTGCTCCCTATCTTCTAGAGCAATGTTGCAGCACTTCAGTGTTATTTGTTACATATAACCATCACATGGATATGGACAAATAGCACCCTTTAGATTATTTATATATATATTTAGAGAGAGAGAGAGAGAGAGAGAGAGAGAGAGAGGCCGTTTCTGGCAACTGTCGCTGCAGACTTGAGTGACTCTCCTTGAAGCTAGAATCTGTATACATAATTTACATGAGTGGATTTCGCGCCACTATTCTCCATCTCTGACACACACTCCCACAGAAACTCTTCAACATGGGTCATCTGAGTGTGAGAGGCAGAGAGAGGCACGCAGCTACGAGGGAATGAGACACATACAGTACATCGAGTCACAGAGAGAGAGAGAGAGAGAGAGAGAGAGAGAGAGAGAGAGAGAGAGAGAGAGAGAGAGAGAGAGAGAGAGAGAGAGAGAGAGAGAGAGAGAGAGAGAGAGAGAGAGAGAGAGAGAGAGAGAGAGAGAGGGGAGATGGCTCTTGAGCTACCTAACAAGTACATATAACTTGAAGGTGTGCGCGTGTCAGAACCATATGGTGTTGGAATCGCATCGCTTCAGTTTCAAAACATCTCTGGAAAACTGCATGACCTGGGTCATTAAAAAAGTTTTTGTAGAAAATATGGACGCTTGGTTTTAATAAGGTCTACATTTTGCGTACTTATTTGCCACACTTCTTAACAAATTGTTAACATGTATGTATATTGAACAAGTAATATGAGAACAATTAAATGCTATGTTGTTTTGATTGCTTCGTCTGTTGCTACACATTCCGGGGACTGATAATATAAGACATTTTACAACTCTAGTTCTCACACGGAAGTACATCACAGCAACTACAATAACAAAAAAATCTTAGAATAATAATAATTTATATAATATATATATATAATTTAATAACAACACATTTTTTTAAAAACATTGCATTTCATTAAATTATTTCTTACATTTAATGGCACTGTACTGCCAAAATGGCAGGAAAAAATGCAACAGGTTTTCTGAAAGTATGTTTGTGTCACGTGTCTGAAGAAGGAAACAAATCGACCACCAAACATTTATCAATGATACAGTTGGACGTGTTTGGCTATTAATACGGTGTTCAAAGATGTCTACGGTATTAGGTGAAGTGTTCATCATCCCCAAGTGATTCGCTATGGAAATGAAACGCGGACCCAGCGTGAGAGCGGCCGGAGTGCTTTCAGAGTGCTCCGGCGGCCGTATCGACGACGGTCCGTAACGCTGAAATGTGTTTAAGGAACCATACGAACCCTGTGGTCTCTTCCCATTCGCTCGCAACCAGGCCTCTTCGGTATTTAAATGAGCTCGACGGAAGCTGTGGGAGGTGTGTGTGCTTGTTACTTGCAGCAGCAGTACGAAAATGCTTCTGTTGACGTCCGTGTGCAGTGAGTGATGCGCCAGGACGGATGTGTGTTTGCGTGCGTGCGTGCGTGTGTGTGTGGGCGTCGGGAGAAGTACATTGTTCCAAAGGTCTGATCACACACAGGAGCCGCTCTCGTGTGGGAGAGTCAATATTATATGCAAGGGAGAGTCAAGTTCAGCGCATGGACCACAGAAGCTTTTTGTCTCCTCTCATTGTGGATTCTGTTTGAATGTGACGTTGTGTTGTAAGGCTAATTCCAATTCCAGAGTTCAACCGCCTTCTTCTGTTATAGGCTGTGCTGGTTTCTGAGGGGATGTTCTGGTAAGCTATACTGACGAGACAGCCTGGAGTGGTTGAAGGATACTCAACCAACCAATACTAGGATTTTAGTTTAAGTAGGTTGGCACACTCATAACTGAGCTGAACAATATTGTGGACATGCACATGTTGTGCAGTCTGCATAAATAATTAAAAGCTTTAAGGTGGTGCTGTGCGACTGTTAAGGTGATGGTGTGAGTTGTTTGACACCACTCCAGATGGGAAGGAGCTAGAAAATGTGCTTGTTTGTAACTCTATTTAGCTTATTTTGTTTTATTCAGTTATTTAGCCGAGGCTTTCATCCAAAGAGACTTCCTATACTTGCCTTTGAGGAGCATGCGTCTTTCGCTGCAGAATGGGGTTATATGAGTTGTTTTCATTGCATTTTGAATGGCGATCTTGCGTAGCATACCTCTATAACCTGTCATACGTATTACCTGTCATATATATCACCTGTTATATAAAACAGATCATATATATTACCTGTTTCATATAACATGTCATATATATATAACCTGTTATATCTAACATGTATATATATATATATATATATATATATATATATAACAGGTTATATATATATCACCTGTTATATATAACATGTCATATATATAACCTGTTATACATGACAGGTTATATAAATATAACCTGTTACATATAACATGTCATATATATATAACCTAGTCTTGAATCAGCCTCATTAGGTTTCTCAAACGCCTCGCTGAAACCAATCACACATCCCAGCCACAGGCTAACGGTCCACCAACAAATGGGCCCTCAGGTGGCCATATCTTACGTTGCTTATTAGTACACACACACTCATGCAGCACCTGCGCTCACTCACACACTTACACACCCACCCACCAACACTCCGCACACACACACACACACACACACACACACACACACACACACAAACACATGCACGCTCTGCGGCATGCACTTTTCAAGACGTTCAAGTTATGTCGCAGGTCTAATGTCCCTCCCATACACACATAGCATTTTTCCCAGCACTATGCCACACTGCGATGGGAGGCTAGGGCTAACGAATCACACCCGTTTAGAAAGTGTTCTGGGTAAGTAGTCTTACCGAGAACAACAGCACCCATCAAGACATTTTATACAGCTTGGTGAGCAAGACCTACTGTTAGCTAGATACTAGCCCTGATCCCAAATGCATTATAACCTTCAGTGTGCAGTATATCTAGACTTCTATTTCTGTATGACATATAGTGTAGAGTGTAGTATACAACTGGTCTAGCCTCAGGACCCAAACGTGTCATTAGTAATTAAGTCAACCCAAACATAATTACAATATTTATTCACCAATATAACAGTAATCAACAATTTAAACATGGAGTGAACAACAAGCTGCAACAATTGGGGAAAACAAAATATTACTTGAAACCCGTAGTTCATTCATGGGCTACTTTCTGAAGATTAAGGTTTGGCATATGCTCTGCAACCCACTCAAAATGGTGGGTACTTTTATATATATTACATAGTGTTCTGCTGCTAATCCTTTGCTGGCTAATGCAAACTGCAAAATGGAAGTAGGATTATCAATCACCTATATTGCAGCTGTAGAAGAACTAAGTAGCATCCTCACCAAACGTTAGACCACTCCATTAAACCTTTCTGTGACTCTGTCAGTCTGGGGTCGGTGTTGTCCTCATTGTACTTGATGCCCATCAGTGGATACACCACAGTGAGCAATTTGGATATGAAGTTGGTCCCCTGGTCAGTGAGATCCAACTCTTGAAAGAAATGAACCAAGGCCCGAAAGCTATAGACTTTGTTTTGATCCATTTCAGGGGAAAACACCTCTGGATGCATAAGCAGTAATGACCAACATGATCTGCCTCCCTCTACTTGGTCCCACGACGTCTACACCCAGGCGTTGAAAAGGAGTGCTGATGATAGGAAGAGGCTGGAGGGGGCCTCTGATCGATGGGGCCTCTGATTGAGGTCAACTCCTACAGCATTGGTTAACATTCTTACTCAGCCCCGGGGAGCGAAATACCCAAGATTAGTCTCTCTTGCCATTTTAGGCACTACAAGCTCCATGATATTGATTGATGTTAAAAGGGGGAAACTTAAATTTTTTCAACCTGGACCCTATTTTCCCATCAATTTGGGTCTAACTGACTAACACATATTTTAATTGGTCCGGTATGGAGAGAGAACACAGCCGTGAAACGTCTGCATTGTAACCCCTTCGGGGCAGTTCCACCCGTCAATGTAAGCAGGTATAACGGTTCCGCCACGCTCTTCCTGCAACAATTCAAATCCCACGAGATTTCAGAACGATCCTTCTCCTTGAGCGAGACTTGGTTAGACACAGTAACAAACTGATCGGATCAAGCGATCCTTTAAACCCCAAGAGAAACTCAGGGTGTGATGGTTCTAATAGTTGCTGAGCTGTGTGCTGGAATCTTTCAAGTCTCCTTTTCCTGCTGGGTTTGTGGGGTTAACCTGGCTTTCCTTTTAACTCTACATCATAAAGAGACATGGCGGCAAGGGTATGCACCTCTTCCCTAGACTGCTAACCCTGTGCTCTTGTGAAAGCCGCGTTACACTGGCGAGTGGTGAACATTAAATACCAAAAAACAGACAGATCATGACCTAGCACAACTCGGAAATGGTACATTATCAGCAACACATGTGTGGATCTACACTGGTAATTTGTGCTACATTTGTAATTTGCGCTAATGTTTATAGGGCGACCGCGACATGTATATGCAATTTTCTAAGCTGTATATTTAGTTTTCTTTAGTTTTCTTTGTATAATTTCTATGTTGTATTGTTTGCAAGAGTAGAGTAGAGTAGCGTCCTTGACTTTATCATAATCAAGAGACTGTTCAATATCCATATGCACATACGCCGCTCTGGCTTGTTCCAGTTAATGATGGAATGAAATGACCTCGCAGTTCACACTCTGGGTTGAGTGTCCTTTTTGAGGGAACACCCCTTGGAGGTGGTTCTGTTGGGTCTGACTCCAGTGCTTTAGGGTTGCTCCGGTATTGGACAGGCGCAAGCCTTGACTTGCACCTGAACGGCTGTTGGAGGGTTTTGAACCTACTTTCTTGGGGTACAGCCTCCTGTTACACCCTGGCCTCCCGTGCTCCCTTGCTGTACCACGTGGACTAGAAGAAGTCGGTGTCCGCTCCCCAGCATCTTAACCCTGTATGCCTTTAGCCCCACCGACTGCTCCGAGCTCCACCTCCTCTGCCTCGGTCTCATATCCGAGGCCGTTGGTCCTGAACTGCTCCCTTGCTCTACTGCTCTATGCCAATTACTGCCTCTTCACAGCAGTCAGGTATGGGGACACATGTTCGCTGGTGAAAGAATAAGGTCAAACACTGGGTAATAGCACCAGCCATATTCAAGATTCAAGATTCAAGATGTTTTTATTTGCCATTTTGCAACAAGTACAATGGAATGCTTACTTCCCATTCACTCCCGCAGTATGAATTTCAACAATACTATACTATGCTATACTAAACTATGCAATACCATACAATACAATACAGTTCTACAGCCAGAAAAGGAAGTAGCATGATCAATCACCCGTATGGAAGCTGTAGAAGAGTAGACAGCCTCCCAGCACACAAAATGGTATATTATATTATGATGGTGGTTTATACCCTGTACAACAACGATACCATCTTGAAACCAAAGGAGGGTTACAAAACAGCCACACAAATACACCTCACACATTAATTATAGAGTGAGCAAGCCCACACATCAATAATACTTATTGACATTTATACGATAGATAGAAATATGAATATTAAGGTAAACCATTGTTCAGCCCGCCAGGTCTTTTGTCAGCAAAGAGGCCTGTGGTGCGGCCATCACAAACCACACATCAACTTCCAAAAACTCATCCGCAAATGTAGCTAATGTCACACCGCGATCTGCGTATGAAGCAGATTATGTCAAATAAAAAAAGCATTTTGGTTTAATTTCTGCACACAGTCAGCTGATGTGGCTCATTAGTTCTTCTGGGCTGAGATCATTAGGAACCCCAGATGGTCCATTCAAAATACGGTGAATGTAATTTCCTTCCTTAACTTGAAGTTCTACCTCTGAGTTGTGAGTGGACCTGCCGTCATGCACCCTTCTGGTGCCTTCTCTCATTCTGTATTCCTCTTGTCTTGGCCTCACCCTCTTATGATCACTCTCCACCCTCTCTCTCTCCCCCCGTCTCTCTCTCCCCCATTTCTCTCTCCCCCCCTCTATCTCTGCCTCTCTCTCCCACACACTCTCCCCCCCCTCTCTCCCCTCCCCCCCCCCCTCTCTCTCTCTCTCTCTCTCTCTCTCTCTCTCTCTCTCTCTCTCTCTCTCTCTCTCTCTCTCTCTCTCTCTCTCTCTCTCTCTCTCTCTCTCTCTCTCTCTCTCTCTCTCTCTCTCCCCACTCTCCCCTCCCCCCCCTCTCTCTCTCTCTCTCTCTCTCTCTCTCTCTCTCTCTCTCTCTCTCTCTCTCTCTCTCTCTCTCTCTCTCTCTCTCTCTCTCTCTCTCTCTCTCTCTCTCTCTCTGCCTCTCTCTCTGCCTCTTGCTTAATGCCTTTGTCTACTCTTCCTTCTCCTTGGGAGAGAGACTCACCCTCCAGGCATCTCCCTTCTTCATATCTCATCCCAACGCATCTATTTTTCATACTAGGATTCTCCCTGCGCCCCCCACCCGGTCCGCCTCATAACCGCGGTCTCGCTAGCGAGGCAAAGCTGCCTGCAGGCAGTACAAGGCAGGACAGAATCTAGCTTGTGGTGGTGGTAAGATACTTGGATGTTGTGCACCCAGTCGTTCCTGTGTAACGCCCATCAGCTCCCTGTTGTTCAGCTGGGCCGCTGTTTGTCCCAGTATCGCTGAGCCGTATAGTTCTGGTATAGTTTGGGTGGTTCTGACCTTTCTGTCCTGTGTTGTATTTTATTTGTTCTATTTGTTCTGCACTCTTGACACTGACCATGCTACACGCCTCAGGGTAATTTCAAATACAGTCAGTTGAATTGTCTCTACCACTGCTTTATCTCCCTTCCCCTACTCTGTTGCCTCGTCCTAGCGCTGTGTGTGTGTGTGTGTGTGTGTGTGTGTGTGTGTGTGTGTGTGTGTGTGTGTGTGTGTTTGTGTGTATTTGGCAAATATCAAACTTACATACTAATGGCAGCCGAAGCCACCTTATAATCCTCTCTTTGGTATTTACAACGCTATAACTAATTATACTCTCCCTGAAAAGGTAACATATATGATACAATAATAATAATAATAATAATAATAATATACATACATATATATATTATATGTTATATAATATATAACATATATATATATTTTTGCAGTTGACAACTATGCCGTTCTCTTCCATGTTTTTCATGATATGTGTCTGGGAGCCTTGGTAGTGTTGTAGAATATTGTCTTAATATTAATATACCTTCATTTGTTTAGAACATTTTAAACAAGACCAATGAATGAGAACACAAGACATAAAAATCGGTATTATTTCTAATATGAGTGTTATGCTATGTGCTGTATTCGGTCTGCGTACACATTTGTATGAATGAAAAGATTGCCGATTAATTTGTGTGAATGAAAAGGTTGTGTGTGAATTCGGGCCCAGACGCCCATTGAGAGAGACAGACACCGCCGGACGGGGACATTGATTAATAGACCAGACCAGGAACGAGTACAACAAAGGATATATTGTGCACTCTGGATAATGTAATGTCATTTCATTTGACATTTAGGAAGGGGGCGCTGGACAAGTTCACAATACACTACTGAGTCAGTATGAGTCGTACACAACCTGTAGCCTGCAAACCAGAGCAACGTTTGTCGTGGAAATTCTTAAACAAAGACTACAACAAACAGACTTGGGTTGGAACTGTGTTGCAGCACAGGAGAAACACGTCCACAAGCCATGCAGTCTATCTCCAAATCAAAGGGAGGGAAGCTGTTCAGTGTGTGAACCACCGTTCACTATGTGTCTGTTGTCTTGTCAGGATGTAAGTACACCACTAGCTGGCCCTGTGCTTATCTTCTGGGAACACAAATCGTATAAAAGTTCACATTCTTTTTGCCGTTTCGGCCAAGTCTAAAGCAATGCTTTCTAAAGGATTAACTACTCCGTCCACAGTACAGAACACATCATGTTCATATTTCCATTGCACATTGTTCTTTACAATTATCCATTTTGGACATGAGTGATAAACATGTTTGCATTAATGGAAAAACAGCTTTTCTGATACTGTTCCAGTGGGTGTTTATTGTCATGAGAGTATAAAGCAGAGCTATCTGGCTCCAACGGAATTGTTGCAATTTTCTGCCTATCTGGAATTCAATTAAATAACGCTTATCTGTATAATGAATATTGCGGAGTGACCTGCCAAGGCCCTGCTCATTGGCTGGCAGAGACATTAGCACCAAGGACAGCGACAGAAGCCGGGTGCGGTCCTTAATGATCAATTCTACTCTGCACAGCTGTTGCAGATTTGCCCATCAGCCTCACCTCAACCACTCCCTCATCAGGGCCTCACCCGACATGACCAGACAGTGGCTGGGTCCGAAATCCATTAACCCATTCCCTACTCCCTACTCCCTCTCTAGGGAGTTCAATGTAATGGATGATATAGTGGAATCATCCCCTCATTCCCTACTCCCTACTCCCTCTCTAGTAGTTCAATGAAGCAAACTATATAGTGGAATCCTTCCCTCATTCCCTACTCCCTACTCCCTCTCTAGGGAGTTCAATGTAGGGGACTGTATAGTGAAATCCTTCCCTCATTCCCTACTCCCTCTCTAGTAGTTCAATGAAGCAAACTATATAGTGGAATCATCCCCTCATTCCCTACTCCCTACTCCCTCTCTAGGGAGTTCAATGTAGGGGGTTTATATAGTGAAATCCTTCCCTCATCCCTACTCCCTCTCTAGGGAGTTCAATGTAAGGGACTATATAGTGAAATCCTTCCCTCATTCCCTATTCCCTCTCTAGTAGTTCAATGAAACAAACTATATAGTGAAATCCTTCCCTCATTCCCTACTACCTACTCACTCTCTAGGGAGTTCAATGTAGGGGACAATATAGTGAAATCCTTCACTCATTCTCTACTCCCTACTCCCTCGCTAGTAGTTCAATGTAGAGCACTATATAGTGAGCTCGTTGGCTACATGCAACAACACATTGGGACACTACTGGAGTCTCTCTCGCTCATAATTAAACGAGCCAGATCTACGTCGGTGGACGTGGCTTCTTGTCCGTATGCAGTTTTTCTTTCAACCCAATGCATGATGGTCCAATGCATGGTGCAGCGTTGGGTCAGGGTGGAGGTAAGGGGGGTAATCGACCAACAGCCACAGCCAAATTACATGTTATCCATTATTTGGTTCATCGGTAGGAGGCTAGCCCAGAGGGACTAGCCTCCTACCGCCCTGATCCGGAGGGAGGCACGTTAGAAGAGCCCCTATCCTTTTATTAAATAAAACTCCATCGTTAACTCCTTTAATTGGTGTCTATTTTCAAGGTTAAGTGGACACACACACACACACACACACGCACACACAGAAACAAACACGCACACACACAAATCCCCCAGTGTCCACTTTGTCACGAAATGCGGGTGCTCGTCGTTGATATTATGGTAGGGGTGTGGCGGGTTTACGACACTTCCCTTAGACATCATCTTTCGCTTGCCGCCCTGCTGGCTCTCTCCCTCTTTCTTCCTCTATCTCCCTCTCCCTCTCCCTCTCTCCCTCCCTCTATCTCCCTCTCTCTTCCTCTCTCCCTTCCTCTCTTTCCCTCACTCTCCCTATCTTTCTCCCCCTCTCTCTCTCTCTCTCTCTCTCTCTCTCTCTCTCTCTCTCTCTCTCTCTCTCTCTCTCTCTCTCTCTCTCTCTCTCTCTCTCTCTCTCTCTCTCTCTCTCTCTCTCTCTCTCTCTCTCTCTCTCTCTCTCTCTCTCTCCCTCTCCCTCTCCCTCTCTCTCTCGTGTGATAGCGCTAGGCCAGTGTAGTTGCGCATGTGGCCTACTAGAGGGCGCACCGGGCGTCTTGGTCGGCGGCTGCTCTCCCACAGTCATCGCCGAGCTGCCTCAGTACCAGGCGGGCAGGAGGAGGAGAATAGTCCGAGCGAGGAGAAGGAAGAAGGGTGCTCCATGCTGGCCGTCATTTAACGGGCTCTAAAACAGCTCTGGATCCTGTGCTCTTCCACTACACGTACATCAATTGGAGTCTGTAATTAACGATGTGTTTCCCCAGAGCCGCGGCGGTCCTTCTCCTGGCATCAATTCAGGTAATATTTTTTCCTTTTTTTGGTGACAATTCACATATGTCGTGTTTTGTTGCAAGCAGATGATGCATGACAGAAGGATGTCGTGTATGCGCTGGTGGTTGGATAATAAACGCGTGGTTTGGTCGGATAATAAACGCGCGTTTTGCTGATGATGGAAGATATCGGAACACTGGGAGATCATCTTTACGCTTTACGTCTGGTGTCGCAACTCGATGTGCACAGAAGGGATTTATATACTGTACCTCCACCACATTTCTCTTGCGGTCGACAATACGAGCCTGTATTTACAATGTTTCGGTGGGGACGATGCGATTGCAATGCACAACGATGATCACCCTGCACCAGCTTCTAGGGTTAATGTCGCCCTATGTAGGGTCGCTACAGCCCTGCACCCTGCACACTAACCAGGGAGCCAGAGGATGGGTCCTTAATTTCTTCGCCTGTGGCTTTAAATCATCTGTAGCCGTGTGGCCAGGAGATACTGTAGAGATATGCAATTATTTAAACATCATACAGCATAACGCGGCCCTAAGATCTAGTATGAATATGTAGTCTTATCATGTTCATGTTTTCCACCTGTTATAAAGACATGCATCCCTGTCGGGCTGGGTACCAGTAGGCCTGCAGGGTGCTACCACACACTGTGAGGATGTTAAGCACACAGAGATACTGCTGTATCTCTGGGGTCAACCATCAGCTGATCTCGTTTGTACGGCTTTACTCGTATTCATTCAAGAGCGCTTTTAAAGTGAGGAGAACCATTGTAACTTTGCCACCAACACATCACATCACATCCACACACCAACAAGCAACCCGCTACCAGCAGCAGGCAGCCGGAAGGTCCCCAGCATCTCCGGCTGTCTCCATGACTACCCTACCACTCCGTTCAAGACTTTACTTTAGTTTTTCAGAGTAAAAAAGAAGGTGTTAAAAAAGCCGGCTCAGAAGTAGAACTCTGGGCCGCAACACAGTGAACAAAGGCCCAGTGACAAAGGAGCGTTTGCTCCCCCCGGCAGGAGCATAGGTTAGGCCGTTAGTCAAAGAATAAATCACATGACGGTGACGCAGTGAGCCAGTACTTACGCCCTTTATAACTCAAACGCTACAGGAGAATGTGTCAAGCTGCCGGAAAGGCTTTCAACAGCAGCAGCAGCAGCAGCAAAAACAACAGGACCATTCAGCATTATTAATAGTAATAATAATAATAATAATAATAATAATATCATAATTCATAATGAGATAAATGTCTGTTATTAGTGCTCTGCTGCAGCGGATGAGGAGGAGGGTGCCGACCATCAAGCATCATCCTGGCATCTTTTGTGCCACATGGCTCCAACCACATCAGCATACAACAGAGCAACAAAATATACCTAGCATTGTTGGCAGGGTGCCACTTCTAACAATGTCTAATTTATGGATTTGTTTTTTCACCGTGTAATGTTATCACTAAATCAGTATCCGGTGCTCAAGTTGTGTACTTGAGTGGAGAAGGTGTGTGTGTGTGTGTGTGTGTGTGGGAGGGGGGGTCGTGCCTCCCATCATCTGATGTCTAGACAGTAATTATCTAAATTAATTGACCCAGTTAAGTGTGTGCTGATGGTTGATTTCCGTCGGTGTGAAAGACTGTGGATTGAATTGCTATCGAGCGTTTTTGATGTTCGCTCCACAGCCGACGTTGTTTTGCAGCGTAGCGAGATGGAACGTCCGCTCCGTTTGACGAGATTTCAAAGCAGACCATCCCAGAATGTCCTCGAGGAATATCGAAACGTTTAATAAACCGAGATCGGCAAGGATAACCCTGACAGACGTGCGGCACTACATCGACACATCACCCCCCACAATACACCATCCTTTACTCACACACACACACACACACACACACACACACACACACACACACACACACACACACACACACACACACACACACACACACACACACACACACACACACACACACACACACACACACACACACACATAAAAACATAAACAATAGCTGTGAGCCTAATCCATTCGACATCAATACATTGTATTTATGTTTTCGATAGAAAAAAGTGTGTTGGCACATGTTCCTGGGTTTTGCTGGTGCAACGTTGCTACAAACTACAAAGCGGAGACTCCAGAGGAGTGTTTTCTTATGAAAAACATCTCGCTGATGAAAGGTCCCCCACATGAATAATTTACCTCGAAGAGAAACTTTGAAAATTACACTGAAATAATGCATCCAAAATAGACCAATCAGAACTGTGCTATAAGTACAATGGAACCCCGTACCAGGAAACAGGAAGCAGGTTGCACTTGGTGTGCTGCAGGAGCTCAGTCTGTTAGGACTTGGCGTGGGAACCGAAATGGTTGCCGGTGCAAGTCCCCGAAACACCTGCGCACTGCCGAGGTGCCCTTGAGCAAGGCACCAGACCCCTACACTGTACTACGCTGTATATACAATAGCTGCCCACTGCTCCTAATACTAGGATGGGTTAAATGCAGAGAAACACATTTCACTGTGTGTGTACATGTATGAGACCAATAAAGAGGATTAAAATCCTCCAGATTTAGATTTTAGATTCAGATTGTTCCTGCTTCCACTTCAAAACCGTCCGTCCATTTATGGTCATAGATGCTCATAACACCATGGCGACCAGCAATTAAGAAAAAACGAACTATGGTTGCTTTTGTTCTAATTTAGAAGGATCCGGGTGTGTTTAGGTACACACTTGTCTTATAGTTGGTGGTTTGTGCTCCTGTGTGACTGTGTCTGCTCCTTCTGTCCTCCCCCTCCTTTCTATCCAGGCTGTGTGTGTGCTTGGTGGATCGGCCCGGGGGTCTGTAGTTGGGGGCGACCCAGACGGGACGTCCTGTGCCAGGGGCTTCCCGGACCAGGAGTACAGCATCATGGCGGATGGGGACCTCCAGAAGGGACAGGCGCTGCTCAATGGTCAGGAAACACACACACACATACACACACACACACATTTACATTACACACACACACACACACACACACACACACACAAGCACCCCTTATTTATTTTTAGTTTGGTTGTCTTTGTCATGTTTTTACACATACATACAGACACACGGACACACAGACACACACGGACACACACACACACACATCCACGCACAAACACATGCACACACACACACACACACGCACACACACAAACACATGAACACACATACACAGACAAACACACACATGCAAATACACATAGAGACACACACATGTATACACACATTACACACACACATACCCCTGTCACAGAACTGTGTGCCATGGCAGTGTGAAGTGGTACCCCCCCTGGCTGTGGGTGTGGCTGTCTCTTGAAAGAAGCCTTTTTTCTGTGATGTTTGATTGGAACTGGTGCTTATGTTGGCGTCGACAGATTATGACTTGATTACATTTGGAAGTGTGTGTGTGTGTGTGTGTGTGTGTGTGTGTGTGTGTGTGTGTGTGTGTGTGTGTGTGTGTGTGTGTGTGTGTGTGTGTGTGTGTGTGTGTGTGTGTGTGTGTGTGTGTGTGTGTGTGAAGGAGGTGAAGAGGGAATACGAGAGAGGCAGAGGAAGTAACAGAAAGAAAGGACATAAATGAACAATACAACCCAATACTGAAATGAGTTTAAAATAGGACATCATGTATGAGTACCATTGAACACATAAAGACACATCAAGTATTTAAGTTACTAGTTACTATTTATGTTAAATTGAGTTGGTTATTATTTAAGTTGAATTGAGTGAGTGACTATTTTGATTATGAAACAACGACACTTAATCAACAAACAGTATTTTACGGCAAGTATTTTGAATAATTAGTGAGAAAATGGGAATGTTCAAGTGTCGGCCCCGGACCGTCGATAGTAAAGAATATGGACGAGCATCCCTGGTTTCTACACAAGCGTTTCGAGGCTGTAGCGTTACACAAGCGTTTCGAGGCTGTAGCGTTACACAAGCGTTTCGAGGCTGTAGCGTTACACAAGCGTTTCGAGGCTGTAGCGTTACACAAGCGTTTCGAGGCTGTAGCGTTACACAAGCGTTTCGAGGCTGTAGCGTTACACAAGCGTTTCCATCTTCGATGGAGCGTCACGATTGCTCGAGATTTTTTGCAACCAGCAGCAGAAACAATCCATATTTGGCAACAGTGAGGGCGGGTATTGCCTCGCTCTTGTCTATGGCCAAAACTCATTAATAATCAATCCTTAATTACTTTTTTAATTAAATATAACTGTCGACCAGGACCTTGGAAAACACATTTTATGAAGATGAACTAGCCACTGAGATCCTGACCAAATGATAAGAAAAATAGGTTTGGCTTTGTGTTGCCAGAATACTCTCACGTTTCCCCCCTGACTTGTGAATGGTTGGTGAACGACCTGAAGGCCGTCAGAGAAACCACATGTTCATCTCACTCTTCCACACGAGCCTCACAACACACAACTCACAGACAGAGACTGTGATCATAAAAGTCACATTACAGCATCAAACCGCGTGCATCCATGGCTCAAGACAGACACCTTGTAGTTGTCTTTGGTCGAGCAGACAGCGGTGGGTACGACTTGCCTTCTTTCTTTCTTTCATAGAAGGAAAACAAATAACATTAAGGCGCTGCTATCAAGCGGCATTAAACTCATATATACGGTAAGTCATAATTAAAAAAAAGGATAATATATCACTTTATTAGAATTTATCAGATCAAAAGACACAGTAACTTGTGCTTAAAAAAAGTGATCCGTCAAAATGACGATCCATCTAAATGACCATTCATCAGCGTAGATGTGATCGGTCCGAGATCGGACAATAATTTAGACATGACGTTTTTTTCAATTAAAATACCTCCAAACGTGTCATGGCTTTCGAGTCTGAGAAAGTGCTTTTAAAGAGGGGAAAGGTGCATCACAGGATGGATGGGAAGTAACTAGCTAATTCTATCTGCCTCTTCATCATCTTCATCAATCTGGGTTCTGACAACTCAACCACGTTCTGCGTTGTGATTGGTCCGTAGTTCCGCGGTCCGTTCTCGGCCCCATCCTGTTTTTGTTCTTTATAGGCCAGATTGCTATCTGCTATAGGGGGGCATCTCCTACCATTGTTAAGCAGACGGTGTCCGGCTGTATTCATCATTCTATCCCGATAGCCTCAATAACCTTTCCACGCCGCAAAGCTGTTTCTGTGACATTCAGAACTGGGCCGCCTCTAATTTCGAATCTCCCTCCAGTGGAATCTGAGGTTCTCGTATTTGGCCCGGAATAACATAAAAACACAATAACCGTACGCTGACCTCTTGGCTGCTAATGTAGTAGACCACATCAACACACCTCACGTTTATGAAACTGGTTCAGTCTTCTGCTTCGTCCAACTCTGTTACACCATATTGATGTTTTTCCATCTTGTCTACAAGCCTGCAATTCTCTCCTGATGTCTCTCATCCCCATCCATTTTAGCTGGCCTTCAGCGTGTCGAAAAGGGAATGGGGGGGAACCATTCAATTTTAAATTGTACTGGTAGCAAATGATGGCAAAAAAACCCCATCTGGAATCTTGAATATTGATTCTAGCTTCCACACAACCCTGTGCTACTGTCCCTGCACTGCCCACCGGTGAAGCCGAGAATCCATGCATTTTTTTTTGTGTTTTAGAATTAAATAAAAGCATGGCACAATATGAGACCACTTAGATCTGTGAATCACTGGTCTGCTGTTCAGAGGTGACCGTGCACCGGCCTTCTGGAACCATCTCCCTTCTATTACCCATTATAACCACAGTTTGTGTGTTAGTGTTTTAAAAAAGCTTTTAGAAAGTCACCTGCTTCAACTGACCTTTATTGAGTAATTGTGGCGTCTGGTTCCCTCGTCTGTAGGTTTTCCACCAATGGCCGATTTTTTTTTAACTGTATTTTTGTGTTTTCCCTTTTATTAGTTATTTTCCTGCTGTTTCCCAGCAGTCCAGTTAGTTGTATTAAGTGTAGCGGACCGGCAAGAGGGTTGTTTGTTGATATCACCTCCAAGATATAATTCGTAGTTGGCAAAGTGCGAAGGTCGACTCTCGACGCGTCGTAGTTGGCACAAGTGTTCATTACATTACAATACAGGCATTTTGCAGACACTTTGGTCCGAAGCGACCATAAGTGCATTCGACAAACAAGAGAACTAATAGTCACCAGAAGTGCATTTCCTTCCTAACAAGTGAGCGAGTTGGCCCTTTAGATTTGTACATAATACAAATTAAGTACATCAAACAGGTTTACAATGGCAAATAGTGAAGCCAATTGACACACAGAGATAATAAGCTAAAGCTAATAAACAAGCGCTGGCACACAATAGAGCTAACAAGACGAGGTGGAAAGTACTCTTCTTTGGGTTTATTGGCACAAACCAACGCCCCGACTGCATCGGTACAAATTCCATCGTACCTAATATGGGAACGCCCTCAAGCACCATGTGACGGCCTGTTTTAAAGGTAGTATTAATTCATATTCAAAATTCAGAAGTAAGCGAACTAGGGATATTTCTAAATATGGGGAATATGGTCTTCCTGCGAAAAAAACAGTTACCATTCCATTTATTTTGGCTGATCATTTGAGAAATGTTCTCACATTTTAGCCGAACAAATATCGACTTTTCGTGCAGTGAAACTTCTACTATGCTGGCGCACAAATGTACAGTACAATACATCATGTAGCCCCACAGCAAACTCAGCAAGACTTTCTTTAGTTCAGCACTTTTGAGCCTTGGAGCAACGCCTCCTCAACCCATTTTCCCATGATTGTTTCTTTTCACATGATTCATTGACTTTCCGAGCTTGGCCGAGCAGTCTTTAACGCATGTGTTTGCGTATGCATTTTGGCAACATGAACAATTGCACTTTTAGAGTCGAGGATCGCAGTTGACAGACACTTCGTAAATCGGACTGTTGAAAAGTCGGGTTCAAGGTGTTCGGCAGAAACAGGAAGCCCGTTGCGTGTCCCGGCGGAGGATGTGCGTCCTATTTTTTAGTCACAGTCACGTGCAGTTGTATTTTTTTTTCATTTCTTCAGAATGAACATTATGGACAGCTGTAATCCGGCTGTCTGGCACCCTGAAGGTCGCTGGTTTGATACCCTTGGCTCCACCTAGCCAAGTGTCGAGGTGTCCCTGAGCAAGACACCTAACACTAACTTCTCCTTCACCAGCTGGCAGTCTCCTTGCATGACTGACACCGCAGTCGGTGTATGAATGTATGAATGTGTGTATGCATGGGTCAATGTGTAAGGCAATAATTGTAAAGCGCTTTTGGGTAAAAGCGCTCCATGAATGCAGTCCATTTACCATTGACCAAAACAGCAGAAAAGAAGTGGTGCGTAACACCAGTGTTCTGAATTAGATCGGTCAGAGTAATGGACACGACACAGCCGGAAGGAGGTGACAGGCTGATGCATGCCTTACTACCACATGTCCACACGCTCTCTGGAACACCGAAGCATCGTTAAGTTGGCTACGCTAACAATAAATTTGTACTACTAACGACACACGATTCTAAAATAATGATAAGGGTGCATTATATTCGTCCTCAATGAGAAAAACAAAAACTAAACAAAACTAAAACGGGTGGAGGGAAACCGCATTTACGAGTGCTGGGGCCTCAGAGCGAGATGGTGTGCATACGCAGCCTCACAGAGAGAGATGGTGTGCATACGCAGCCTCACAGAGAGAGATGGTGTGCATACGCAGCCTCACAGAGAGAGGGTGTGCTCCTGCAGCGGGAAACAAATTGCTTGGACTCCTGCTGCTCATCGACTTCCATCCATACGTGGTTTTTGTGCACAAAGAGAATGAGGGATAGAGAGAGAGAGAACCTAACAAGCAGCCTGTGTCTCTCGCGCGTGTGCATGCATGCGTGCCGTGTGTGTGTGTGTGTGCGTTGTGTGTGTATGTATGTGTGTGTGTGTGTGTGTGTGTGTGTGTGTGTGCGCGTGTGTGTTCTGTGAACTGTAACGAGGCAGCACTGACGGGAACCGACAGGGGCCCCAGAGAAGACAGAGCTCTTCCCGGTGTTCCACTACAGGCGTGCAAGTGTGATGAACACTCGTGCTTATCATGTTCCTGAACCACAACACTGTCATCGCCGAGTGGTGACAGTGAGTGTGGTGAGAGGTTTGTTGCCCTCCTGTGAGGCTCTTTTGCTTGGGCGGGGTGTGTGTGTGTGTGTGTGTGTGTGTGTGTGTGTGTGTGTGTGTGTGTGTGTGTGTGTGTGCGTGTGTGTGTGTGTGTGTGTGTGCGTGTGCGTGTGTGTGTGTTTGAGAGTGAGCCGTATGGGTGTGAGTGTTTGAGACGTGTGTTTCTGTGTGTGTGTGTGAGAGACGTGTGGGTGTGAGACGTGTGTGTGTGTGTGTGTGTGTGCGTGTGTGTGCATGTGTGAGAGCCGAATGTGTGTGAGACGTGAGTGTGTGCGTGTGAGACATGCGAGTGTGTGTGTGTGAGAGAGAGACGTGTGTGTGAGAGTGTGTGTGTGCACCAGGCCATGGTTAATTATTTAATTGGAGCAGATCAGGGCCTGGTGAATCATTAATGAGGGGTGGAAATGAAAGGGGGCGTTCTGAGAGAGGGGGGGGGGGGGGTGTGTTTCCCCACGTTATTTGGGGGAGGAATCGAGAGGGAGAAAATAAAGGAGGTCATATAGAGCGAGGATGACAGAGGCTGTTGTGTTATCAGGGTCACCGCAGAGTGAGTGAGAGAGAGAGAGAGAGAGAGAGAGAGAGAGAGAGAGAGAGGGCCGGTGAGAGAGAGAGAAATAGATTGAGAGAGAGAGAGGGAGAGAGACATAGAGAGGAAGAGAGAGAGTGGGGGGAGAAGAGAGAGAGAGAGAGGGAGAGATATGGCCCGACCTTCCTGCCCTGTTCCCATGCGCATTCCCGTCTTATTAGTCGGGGCAACGGGGCACAATCGGGCAATATGTATTCACCAAGTTACTGTCAGTCGCCGGTCACGACCACAGACATGTTGGTGTGTGTGTGTGTCTGTGTGTGTGTGCGCGTGTGTGTGTGCACGTGAAAACAGCCAGAAGAAAAAATGAAAAAGGCTCTCTCCTGGTCTGTGGCGGGGGCGTACAATGAGCACATGCATCTCTGCTTTATCCTACCAGACCATCCGCCTCCCCTCCCCCATCTATTCCTCTCTCTCTCTCTCCCCCCTCTCTTCCTTAGGCCCATTCTACTGTTGTCTCTTTCACTTGCCCTTACCCTCTCTCTCTCCCTCCCTCTCTCTCTTTCTCTCTCCCTCTCTATCCCTCTCTCTATCTCTCTCCCTCTCTCTCCATCTCTCTCCTTCTCTCCCCCTCTCCTTCTCTCTCCCTCTTCCTCTCTCTCTCCACTCCCCTCTCCCTCTCTCTTCCTCCCTCTCTCCACCCTCCCCCTCTATCTCTCTTTCTTTATCACTCTCTCTCTCTCTCTCTCTCTCTCTCTCTCTCTCTCTCTCTCTCTCTCTCTCTCTCTCTCTCTCTCTCTCTCTCTCTCTCTCTCTCTCTCTCTCTCTCTCTCTCTCTCTCTCTCTCCCTCCCTCCTCAGTTTTGATGACCTCATACATCACTGTCTCCCTCTCCCTCTGTTTGTGCTGTCCACAGAAAAGTCACCCAAAGAGGCGCAGGGGGATGGGGGGGGGGGGAGAGTTCGGTGGGGGGGGGGGGAGTTCTGGGGGGGAGACCATTCTGTGTCTGTACGTCTGTGGTTATTGTTGTCTTGGGTATTGCCTTGTGCTGTTTTGTACATGATGACCTTAAAATACATAAGCTGTTAATGTTATGCAGGAGTCATGGATTTGAAAGTCATTGCAGGATTGTGCGTATGTGTGTGTGTGTGTGTGTGTGTGTGTGTGTGTTTGTATGTGTGTGTGTGTGTGTGTGTGTGTGCTTGTGTAATGATGTCATTGTTATGGCATCTTGGCTTGTTATTAGGGGAATGATAAAGCTGCGATGCTATGAACTCATATGAAGGGCCTCAAAACTATTTTGCAACAATTCTTCAATTTCTTGTCCACGTTGCGTTTAGTGTAAATATGAAGAATGTCTGCTCTGCAATGGGCTAATGGGGCTATATGTCCAAATCACATTAGATTAATACAAATATGGAGCATTCTGCATTGCTTTGGTTCATTCAGAACTGGAAATTGTATTTAGTTAAAAAAAAACAGTGTTTTTACCTGCAAGTTATAAAAAAAGTCAACATTAAAAACCTATTTTCATAATTCATATTTTTTATTCAAAAATTAAACATGGAATATATACCAACCGATGTCCAAAACATCAACAACAACAACATCAACTTGAACCTCGACAACTCCCCTTTCTGTCCATCCAGCCCTCAGCCTCAGTTCACAGAGACGTACCCTCATGCCCCAGGAAAAGATCCGCTCTCTATTTCTTCAGTGTGGACGTCAGGACAGATGAAAACAAGGTCACCCTTGCAGGCGAGTAGCGGCGGTGACTCAGTGTCAGAGTCTCCTCCCCTGCTCTGCTGTTAGTTTACCGTCAGGTGACTCACAGTTGAACCCTACAATGACCTGCACTCTGCTTGTGTGTAATGTCCAGAATATGGGGCTTCCATTGTGTGTTTACAGAGAGAGAGAGAGAGAGAGAGAGAGAGGGGGGGGGGGGAGAGGGGAAGAGAGAGAGAGAGAAAGAAGGGGGAGGAGAGAGAGAGGGGGGGGAGAGAGAGAGAGGGGGGGGGAGAAATAGAGAGAGAGCGAGGGGCATAGAGAGGGATGGAGTGAGGGAAGTGGGGGGACGTAGGGGAGAGAGAGAGAGAGGGAGAGGAGGAGAGAGGGGGGGGGAGAGAGAGGGGAAGAGAGAGAGAGAGAAAGAAGGGGGAGGAGAGAGAGGGGGGGGAGAGAGGGGAAGAGAGAGAGAGAGAAAGAAGGGGGAGGAGAGAGAGAGGGGGGGAGAGAGAGGGGAAGAGAGATAGAGAGAGAGAGAAAGAAGGGGGAGGAGAGAGAGAGGGGGGGGAGAGAGGGGGGAGAGAGAGGGGGGGAGAAATAGAGAGAGAGTGAGGGGCATAGAGAGGGATGGAGTGAGGGAAGGGGGGGGAAGTAGGGGAGAGAGAGAGAGAGGGAGAGGAGGAGAGAGGGCTGGACTTCCGTGCATGCTTCTAAATTGCAAACCCAAGTAAGGTTTAAAAGGTTTAATGGTTAACCTAATCACTCGGATATGTGTTTGTTCATCGATGACTGAAGTTGCTGTCACAAGTGAATGCTTCCAACCAATCAACACGTCCCGTTCTGGTTGGTTACTCGCTGGGGAATAAGAAAGAGACAACAGAGAGAGAGAGAGAGAGAGAGAGAGAGAGAGAGAGAGAGAGAGAGAGAGAGAGAGAGAGAGAGAGAGAGAGAGAGAGAGAGAGAGGAGAAGTAGCCACAGAGGAAGAGAGACAAGCCACAGCGTTGCCCTCATGAGAGACAGCCCAGTGAAAAGTGGCTTCAGCCGCTCTGCTGCCGGTACGCATGCTCCTCCTAATGAGATTTACCAAGACGCCGACAGAGTGTGTGCGTGTTGTGTGTTGTGTGTGTGTGTGTGCGTGTGTGTGTTTTGTACATTATACAGCGGTAATAAAATTTGTTGAGCTTGTCACGATTTATTAGGGCTCTTTCACAATCATCCTTCCCCTGCACTTGTGTGTGCCAGGCGGCAGTCGAGCACCCTAGGTAGTGTGAGTGTCCTTCACACTGCTTCTTATGAACGCTCACGCTCACAACATGAAAACATGAACATGAGAGAGTGAGGATGATTTCCGTGTGTGTGCACGCGTATGTGTCTGTATGTGTGTGTGTTTGTGTGTGTGTGTGTAGGTGTGTGTGTGTGTGTGTGTGTGTGGATGTATATGTGTGTTTGTGTGTGTGTGTGTGTGTGTGTGTGTGTGTGTGTGTGTGTGTGTGCATGTGTGTGTGTGTGTGTGTGTGCGTGCTCTGTCACGCTGACACACGGGCCGCACACACAGGAAGCCACTACGGTTCTTTTCCCGCTCATCTCCTATTTCTCTTGGGTTGACTGTCAGGATCTATCTTTAGGACGGAAGCCGCATTCAATATGCAATATCAGATGCCGTCCGATGCCGTTAAGGATTGAA
>CM051004.1:28736560-28741560 GCA_027704905.1 Muraenolepis orangiensis | reverse complement strand
TGCTTCAACCAGACACTAATCAGCCTGACTGGGGCCAGGTGAGGCTGCTTCAACCAGCCACCAACCACACACACTCCACAAAGACGTTCAATTGAAAGTCTCAAGCAGTTGTGTCTTTTGTCATATATGTGTTCGTAAAACAACAAATGAAACATACAAATTAATGTGGTCAAAGGAAATGGAAGCAATTGGGGTGTGTGTGTGTGTGTGTGTGTGTTTGTGAAGCACGCCCATGTTTGCATATGTGTGTGTGTGTGTGTGTGTGTGCATACATACAGCAAATACCAAATGCATTACATAACATACATAGCCAAATGTTGGTTTATCTGTGCATGCTACCACGTTGTCTCTGTTTCATTCAGGGCATCAACTGTCAACTGGGAAGCAGAGACTGTTATCATATGTACAGCCAATAGGTTCATTCCAGTAGGCCAGTTTGAAGTCATTACCCATGCGTCACTCGCTCTGTGTTCACGGGCCTGGTGGAACGCAGCTATACACCGTGCATGTTATGGCTAATATTAGAAATGGCTCCATCCAAATGTACTTGTATGTATAACCGCTCAGTCAAACATTGATTGAACAGCATTTCTTTGTGATGTACAGCTGAAGGGATGTGCATAAATATTCATATATATAATTATGCAAATGTTGAAATTATTTTGTATGAAAAGAATTAAATTGAGCAAATAAATTAATGAAAATACAAAACAGTATCTATTTTCACTCATAACATATCCAATTTTAATTAAATAGCATTTATACTCAAATAAATGCGGAAATTCCCTTTGAAATTACACAGAAAATACACGGATGGAGATGAATAATAAACGCATTCCGAGTTTTCTTGATTCACAAGCGAGAGTCTTGTGTATTGTTTTAGTTGGAGTTGTTTGTGTCACATTTTTCTCTGCAACGACTTTAAAAAAAAATGCCCTCCCCTGTAAGAAGGAATTGATGACATCCCGATAACCCTGAGTGTGTTGATCCTTGCCGGGCTGTTTAATGCTGGCTCGCTCCTGCTACCTACACGTGATTAGTGTTTAGTCGCCTCATCTCTCGCCCACCCAGAGAGCTTTCTGCCCCAGTTCCCCCACATATATATATATATATATATATATATATATATATATATATATATATATGTGTGTGTGTGGGTGTGTATGTGTTCCCAACATTGTGCTCAGTCAAGGAATGTGTGCCAGCAATTTGTGTGGGGAACATTTTGAGCGTATGAATTAAATAGCACTGCCGCTAAATGTTGTATAAGAAAACATAGGAATACAGTACTCAATTGCAGTAGTACTACAGTACTACAGTACTACTGCAATTGATATATATATATACAGGTATATACAAACAATCAATAATCTTCTACTTGGGAACATTAGATTATTTTAGATTTAAATGTATTGTCATTGCACAGCATAAGTACAGTACAGCGAAAACAATTTGGCATCTAACCAGAGTGCAAATGTTCCAGTAAAGTGCATGGTAATATAGAATGTAAAGTGGTTAAATAAGATGTAAACATAGATATTTTAATCCTTTTTAAACTGAACTGAATGTGTCACTCGTTAAAGTGAAGTTGAACTTTGATTCAGCCGTTCGGGACAGAAGGTCACAGACACAGACACATCCAGACACATACAGACACATCCAAAGAGGTCATCTGCACCTCTGGCTAGCGCAAAACATTGTCAACTGTCAGGGTTGTTCATGTCGCCTTCTGTGAGCCTGTGTTTGTATGGATTTACATACAAACTAGTTTTAAAACACACACAAACACACACACACACACACACACACACACACACGAACGCACATCCTGTGTGTTACGGAAGCATGTGCGAGATTTTGCGTTCAGAGAATCAAGAGCCATTGTTTTTAGAAGCGCAACAGAAGGAAATGCTCTGTGTCCCACGTTGAAGAAGGAGCAGGTGTGTGTCAAGTCAAGTCAAGTCAAGTTTATTGTCACTTCACAGTTTACACAAGTATAAAGCAGTGATGTGAAAATCTTGTGTGCAATACCCGACGACAGACAGCAGTTATAAAATAAGATAAAAATAGATAAAAATAGAATAAAAATAGAATAAAGTTAAAAATTTGAAATAAAAAATAAAAATGCAATTTATAAAATGCAAAAATCAGCACAGAAAAGAGCAATATGTATATATAAATCAATGTAATAAAATATACATTGTTATATGTTATACGCCCTTGTTCAGCAGCCTGATGGCCTGACTGTGGAAGCTATCTCTAAGCCTATTTGTACGGCACTTGATACTGCGGTATCGCCTGCCTGTGTGTTCCTGTGGACACAACATGGCTGACGACTCTCTCTCTCTCTCTCTCTCGCTCTCTCTCGCTCTCTCTCGCTCTCCCTGTTTCAGTGAGCTTCAAAGAGTGCGGTCAGGGCGAGGTGGCGTTCGAGGCTAAGGACCCGGCGGACTTCAGGGTGGGCCCGGACGGCGTCCTCTACGCCGCCCGCCGCCTGCGCCTGTGGGACCTAGGGCGGACCTTCCCGCTGGTGGTGTATGCCAGGGACACGCGGACCAAGCAGGTGTGGAAGATGCACGTGCACTTCCTCGTGAAGGAGGCGGGAGCCAAAGAGGTGAGGTCATTTCACATGATCTGGTTAGTGTTCCGTGAACACTTGAAATTATTATCGGGAAATCATTCCTCATTTCCTAACACTCGGGGATTTGATTACATTAGAGCCCTTTTTGTGGCTGTGTTATCAAATGATTACCAGTTATTTAGATTGGTTTTTGGAAGCAAACACAAATAAGAAACACCACTCGCACAGTGTGTCAGCCAAGTCCCAGACATGGCTTACAATTTCAAGTGTCTTGAAATTCCAGTCCAGCACATGGACAGACTGTTGCAATGTCTCCATTGAATGTGTCCGAACCACAAATTATTATCGGAAAATAATGTAGGACAAGGGGTAGTGACAACAGTGACATAGTCAATTATTGCATAGTAGTTACCTTCATCTATAGCGCTATTGGCCGTGTTTTATCGACTTAATCAGCGTCAATTAAAATATTCTTCCTCGGGCCGCTTTGAGCTTATTGTTTTTTGCGTTGCCAAGGAGAAATCCAGTCGATAGTCGTGTCCGACGTTTCTCTGTATTGTCGGATATGTAGCGCATTGATTTGAACCCATTAAAAGGGCGGCGGCGTCCCGTTATTGACCAATCACAATCAAGCATTCAACACAGTTGGTGTAGCCGACTGTCGCTGTTGTTGTTGTGACCGTTGTGTATTCAGCGTGGAATTAGAATCAACGCGTTCAATGGAGGATATGTGTTCCCCTTTCAGTAGTTTACAATGAGGAGGGGGTAAGGGCTGGGGGGCAGGAACCACCGGATAAGACCGCGTTGAACGTGTGTCGTCAGGAGCCATCTCTTCAGGGAGAAAATGTAATTGGTTTTAGACCCGCGGTGTGGTGTGGTGCGGTGCGGTGTGGTGTGGTGCGGTGTGGTGTGGTGTGGTGTGGTGTGGTGTGGTGTGTACACACCTGCCTTTCCCTCCCCCACCACCACCTCCTCCTCCGCCCATGTATGTTCTCTCCCCCCCCCCCCCGTTCGGCAGGAGAAGACAACGGGTGACAACGCAACGGTGGCGCCGGCGCCGGCGTCCCGGCGGGTACCCGACATCGTGTTCCCGCGGCGCAGCCAGGTCGCCGGGGGCGACGGCTCAGTGAGGCGGGTGAAGAGGGACTGGGTGATCCCGCCCATCAACGTGCCGGAGAACTCCCGAGGGCAGTTCCCAGAGGAGCTGGTCAGGGTGAGTCACATGACCACAACAAAACACAATCTCACACACACACACACACACACACACACACACACACACACACACACACACAGCTTTCTGTGTGGTTTGTTTTTCACACAAAGGAAGCAGATTGTTTAGAAAACAGAATCAGAATGGCTTTATTGTCATTGCACAACTACAACAAAATTGAGTAGCAATCCCCACAGTGCACTCTTTACAAACAACAGTCATTGAACATATCAATTATTTGAAAACAAAACAAAATAAACTGATTTCAAATAAACTGAGTACAAAAATTGAATTTGAAATATATACATACAAATGTGTGGTGGGATGTAAACATGTAATTAAGTATTGTAGTATTGACGCAATGCAGTATTGTAGTGGATGTAGTGTTGTAGTGCCACACTCTTGGAGGCTTGTAAGAAGTAAATGCACTTATGACTTCTGGTGACTAGTAGTTCTCTTATGTAGGTTGAATGACCATATTGTAAGTCACTTTGGACAACTGTGTCTGCTAAATGACTGTAATGTAATGTAATGTAATGAAATAAAACCCGGTTGGTCCTGTTGACATGGAGTCTATTGATTTATGTTTTAGTGCTCTCCCCTATCTGAGGTCACCTGGGTCCGCCCACGGGACCCATGGCTGTCTTCCTTCCTCTTAACCTTGTTCCCCCAATGTTCCCATCTCTCACTGGGAGGGAACACCTGGTGGAGACAGTTGCTTCCGCTGTGGCAAGAGAGTGGCGAGAGAGTGGCGAGAGAGAGAGAGAGAGAGAGAGAGAGGAGAGAGAGAGAGAGAGAGAGAGAGAGAGAGAGAGAGAGAGAGAGAGACAAGGAGACAGAGAAAGAGAGAGAAATAGAGGGAAAGAGAGAGGCAATAAGCATCCCAAATTCTTAACACGATCGGCCCTTTCTCCGTCCTTCCGCCCCACCGCAGATCCGCTCCGACCGGGACAAGAACCGCCTGCTGCGCTACAGCGTGACGGGCCCCGGGGCCGACCAGCCTCCAACCGGCATCTACATCATCAACCCCATCTCGGGCCAGCTGTCCGTCACCAAGCCCCTGGACAGGGAGCACATCGCAAACTTCCATGTGAGGCCCCCCAACCCTTCCCCAATGTGGGAAATAGATATATTATATATAGCTATAACTGTGTGTGTGTGTGTGTGTGTGTGTGTGTGTGTGTGTGTGTGTGTGTGTGTGTGTGT